>JARHVA010008088.1:392500-537500 GCA_037957365.1 Torreya grandis
TACATTTATACATCATCATCTTGATTTAACAATATAGGTTGGTTTAGGTAACACTATGTTTATATGACTACTTGTTTAGATATTTAGTTATCTTCTAAGTATTAATGTGCATAAATAATCATTTTACACATACCACTAAGATAAGTTCCTAAGGAAATTCATTTCCAATTTTATATATTCCAATTTCATATTTATATTTGATAATAATATGGTTTATAAAAATCCTCATATAATCATATAGTTACTCCTACAATTTCATGCCAATAATTACTCATAATAACCTAAAAATGGTATTAATAATATAAAATAATATTGGTTTATACATAGATTTATATTCTTGAAAAATAATTTCGTAATCGAAATGGTAACTGATAGCTATAATTTTCTCATATAGATATATGACTAAAAAATTATCATTGTTACTTATATTTATACTAGATGTATGAATGCATAGTTTTCATTCTCCCAAGTATTTACATATATAGGTACACATTTCATTCTTCTTAGGTGTGTGTGTGTGTGTGTGTGTGTGTGTGTGTGTACATGAGTACATATATGTACATAAATTAGATTTCATATTTTTATATACAATATAAAAATTGATCCTAAATTCCAAATCATCACAAACTTAATAATAATTACATCTAAACATACGAGCCCAAATTATTTCAATACCATATACATATTGCACTTTTCCATGAAAAGGGGAAATAATGAATGCATAGTTGTTTTGGGTCTATATACAGGTCTACAGATGTCCTTACCTAGATGCATATGTGATTTTTTATAAATATATACATATACATCGAGTTACATGTATTCCATCTCACTACATGTAGTTGATAATATAACCTAGGCCAATGAATAATTTGATAATTTTTTCAACATGTCATTATAAATATATCCATTTTATGCAGAACTATATTGAATGGTGATTCACTTAAGATCCATGGAAAAATATAAGTTTGTGTTAATTTTATCTCATCCAGAAAGGTAATACTATTGAGATAAAATCATACATAGATCTATATTTAATTTTTCTATGAATTTTGAAAACTATTTAGTCAATAATATAAACTCAATTGGTAAGTGTTTTATTGTTTTTCTAATAATGTGGTTTTATTCTTAGTCAAATAAATAGGTCTAATCAAAGTAAATAAATATATAATATATAAGAATTAAGTTATTCATTTGTGTACATATATTTGTATTTTTGCCTTTTCTAAATATAGTAATAAATAAGAGAAATCTAACTTAGCTTGTTTTGAATGATCCAGACTAAGATAGGGTCTGATACGAGAGGAACAAGACTGGGAACTATCATAAACTAGATCTTGAGGTTCATTTTTGGATTGGATAGGAGAACCAAAAGTGGGACACCATACTATCTAATACTATAGTCCTTTTTTGGTTCTATTGTCTAGATGGTCTGAGCTTTCTATGTTCTATTTTGTAGGCTTATGTTACCCTGTCAGTGAAATATCAAAGCCTAGAAGCCCAAGGGGCTCATTGTGTATCTATTTTTAATATTAAAATCCCTAGGATCTCTTTATGCTTGAACTTGAATGGAAACTTGTAAAAGATAGATAAGGGGTTAGTGTGTAAAGGCTACACTGGACACACTACCTATATACCAATACTCTGAGGAGGGATCAAGCTAAGGTAGTTCTCCCACTGAAGTGCATAGTGCAATTGTGTATGATAAATGCAACTAGATGTAAAATTGGATGTACTTTAGATGGCTAAGGATTGGTGTTAAGGTTTTAATAATCTTGAAATGATCTTGGAAGGTTGTATGCAGAGAATAGGGAATAGGGTTTGAGGGTACTTGCATATATTCTTGCTTCTTTCCTATAAATGAGTGTCAACCCTTCCAAATGGACTTTGAATGGCCTTTTATATGGAAATTAATGATCATAGGTTAAATGAATTCAAGTTAGGTTGACAAAAAAAAGGATAAGGATATAAAATAATTTGACTATTAGGACCAATTTTATACTTGTACAATAATGCCAAAATAAAGACATGATAGGTTTTAGTGCTCCTATCAAAGTTAGGTGTTATTATCTAGAGGGAATGAGACCTAGGGGGATGTATCTAGGCATCAAAGAGCTACCTAGGTCTATAAGGATTAGGTCCAAAAGGTTGTGGATGACTGGGAATCAGTGAAAGAATAACCTAGAAGGGTTGTGTAAGTAAGTAGGAAGACATATACATTGGGTGTCATTATTCATGCTTAAATCATCCAATTTTGCATTTTATATGACTAAATTTATCCCCTATTTATTATAGTGATGGAAAAAAACAAAATACTAGGATAAAGGAAAGTAAAAATCATACCTAAACTTATCCGTAAGGAAGAAGCTCATTAGACTATGTGATGTTGGATGTGCATAGAGAACACATTGTGAAGTGTGAATCTACAATGAAAACATAAAAGTAGATTAGTTCATACTAGATACACTATATCTAAACTAATAACATAAAAAATCTAAGTAAGAGGAAGAGAAAGGAATGAATACACCTCACCATGTATGTAAACTAATACAAAACTTGTTGTGATGCTAGATTATCATGGATGATGTTGGGTATGTGTTGAATCAAGAGTAATATCATGAATGGAGTTGATTTCTCAATTCCTTAGAAGGTAGTTCAAGAATGCAAAATATATCCCTTTAATTCCATCATTACCAACTAAATGAAATTAACAAATCATACATGTGTTAATCAATGTCTAGATAGTGTGTCCAATCCTTCTAAGTAGGTGGCTCAAGAATACAAAGGCTAGCTAGACCTTTGGATCCATCATTTCATTGTAATTGAAGCTATGAAGTGATACAAATATAGAATATATATCATATGAGATGGCTCATAGATCCCATGGATGTTCTTTAAATTTTACAATGTAGCATGGATAGCCTAAATGTATGCTAGAAACTAGGCCACTCTTAGCCATTTCAAAAGATGGAGGTGAGACTTGTATGAAAGCCACTCCAAAACTAATGTACTAGGCTTATGTGAAATCCAACTCAAGAACTCATGTACTAAAAAATTTAAATTTATATGAAATTTCAACTTGAAAGTGATGCCAACAACCTATATATGGAGTAAGGCATGCAACTACTGAGAATGCCTGAATAATAAACTGAACTAAAAAATAACATAAGACTAATGTGTTGCACACATTACCCCCAATCACTAGTGTCTAGAACATGAATTCTAATCTAGAATTTATGTCAACTATCTAACCCAAAACTAAAATTGGGAACCATCATGCCATGTATGATAACCCACTATATCTAGATTCTATAAGAAAATTATACTAAACTACTAATTTTGACTGATCTAAATATGCAAAAACTATATCTAAATTAAAATTTTTGCCTTTTTCTAGAAAACATGAGTGTTTTTATACCTAGACAATATCACCAAAATTACAACACCCTTGTATTTGGCACTAGTATCCATTTCTATCACTATTTTCCTATGTTAAAAATGGTTGCTAATCTAGAACTGTCACTATTTTTTTACTCTCTTCTAATTAGTCTGACCTTTAAATTTTGAACTAGGTGATCTGAATGCTACTATTTTGCCTATTAAAACATTTAATCTCTATGATGAAACCCCCATTTTTTTCCCCCTATTTTGAGGGTAGGAATGATGAACCTACAATGAAGACCCTTAGAAGAAAAGAGTCCTACAAGTGTGTTATGTTGTATAGATACATGATATAGTAATGATATTTGATAAGATATTTCTAGATATATCAATGTTTGTATTCAGATATTTTTAGATTAATATGGGTATGCCTAGATAGATATAATAATGTAAAATCATGTGCAAAGTACTGAACTAGAATTAGAAATGTTTGGATGTTACTTGTTAGTTTTTAGTTAGAGAGTTAGAGCATGATGTCCATCATGGCATCCAAGAAAGCAAGGGAAATGCATGATGTGGATCATGGAACTACACACATTGATAATAAAAATAAGAAATCAATAAATAATCAAGAATCATAAAAGGATGGCCAAGGGTCCATGCAAATAAGGGACATGGTCATATGTCACTCAAATGGGAAAGCAAACATAGAAGGCATGTTCAAATGCCACATACATATACAAGTGAAAGAAGCAAAGTTGACACAGGGGCCATATGCACATGGAATATTATAAGCAAAAGACATTGTAAAATTTCCTAAGGCACAAATATGAAATAAATAGGAACTAAAAAAGCAATCACATAAGCTACACTAAGCAAGAGGAGAAGGCATGTAATATTTGGAAAGGCAGAATCATATCTAACTAATCAAAGTAAATGTGAAAGTATGCAAAATATGTATAGTACAAGACTAGGAATATTCTAATAAATACGTAAGTGTTTGATACTAGTGAAATGTTGATATAATAATCTGTGTAGTCTAGAAAGGAATGTACATCAACATGATAACTCAAAGTGTGTAATATAGGAATGACATAACCTAAATAGTGTAGTCATGTCAAATATGTCCCTAGTGGGTAGGTATATCAATGTGTGTCACAAATTTAGAAGTAGGAATTCCCCCTTAATGGGTAGAGAGAAATAATAAATTAGTTAGATGTCACTACACACACTCAAAGAAGATCAATTGAAGCATTTTAATATAAAAAAATTGACATACAATAGCATGAAATAGAAAATGTGAGTCCTAAAATGATAGTAGTAATTAAAAGCATGGATGATGCATATAATTGAAATGATTTTGGTAATTTTTATATATTTTAATGTATTTTTATTTTTATCTAAGTAATGTACAAGTAAAACTAGGAAGAAATTATACTAACTGATGAGTCTCATATGAGACTCCCTGTCATGGTATCCTATATCAAACAACTAGATCATACATGATCATGAGGCATGCTTGAATGTCTAAGACTGTAAACTAAAGTCTATGTATAATGTAACTACTATGAAATATTTGAAGTGGAAAAAAAATGTGGGTTCCCCCTATAACTTGAGAAGTGGATGCAACTATAGGTCTCTTAGGGACCCATTTGGAAGTAGAAGAAGATCTTTGAATAGGTGCTCTTTGTGTAGCTACATGAGACCTTAATGTTACTAATTTGGGTGTAAAAATTATAGATATAATTTGTCTAGGATATTAAAACTATGGAGGTGTTTGATCCCTCTATACTGGTGATGGATGTCATAACTATGGTTGTATCTGATGTAGAAGTAGAACTGAAACTAGAGGAGAAACTAAAATAGGTGGAAAAAGTGGAGCTAGTGTTTGTAAGCTTGTAGATGGATATGAAGTGGGGAGTGGTGACTCATAAATAAATTTGTTTGAATGTAATAACCTAATTATCATGAATGAATTTCATGCATCTATGAATTGTAGAAGGTACTACCTTGAGTTTTTGAATCTATGGTTGACCAAGTAATATGTCAAAAACTCTTGCACTAGGAACTATAATGAATGGTGTTACCAAATATATAGGACCAACCTATAGTGGAAGTACTATCTTTCCAAATGAAATTTTTATATGACCACTAAAAACAATAATAAATATGTCTGTCAAAGTGATATCTTTCTTTAAATAACCTAAATTTTGTAGTAGTGTCAAGCTGCACATGTTAAGGTTGGAATCATTATCAATTAACACATTATGAATAGGCTAATTATGAAAATGTGATTTGATAAAAAGTGCATTATAACCTATATTATCCTCCATAATATATTGATCTCAAAAATATATCAAAGGTCTAGTTGGAACTCTGGACTCATACACACCTATCATACCTCTCAAAGGATGTGCCTCAACTGAAGGTGCATAATATATAGCTGGTGGAGGACGTGCATGGTATGTATGGTGAAAGCCTAATATGTCCTCTTTCTCTTATTTATAATGTTGTGGAAATGGATCTAAGTAGATTTTTAAATCTCTATATTATGTTGGCTTTAACTTTGGAGGCTCAACTAAAGTACCCAAATCAAGTAGATTGTCATCTATCAAGTTCTTTATCTTATGTCTAAAAATGATACATCTAATTGTTGTGTGGCTTGGTGCCCTATGATAATCAAAAAATGCATGTTGATCTTATTCATATGGAAGTGGATTCACTAGGTCATCTTCTTAAATAGGAGGGAGAGTGATGATGTTATGTTCCAATAACTACTGTAAAACCTTGGATGGAGAAACTGGTAGATTGGTAAATGTATGATGAGGAGTTGCTGATAAAACCACATGCTAAGGGGGCTCTAAAGCTACATTGACTATTGGTTGATTCTATTTCTTATTTTCATTTATTTTTACCTTGTATGGGACTTTACTATTACTCTTGTTTATTGTTTCTAAGATACTTGAGTACTTAATTTTGCCCATTGAAATTATCTTGACTTCTCATTCTTTTACTGTATGACATAGTTCAATGAATGAAGAGAATTGATTAAACATGATTGATTCTTAAAGTGTTGGTAAAACACTCTATATTAAGAGGTATTTTAACTCCTGATATGCCATGGGACTAGTCATGTTAGCCAAAATGGTCTTATACTAAAGAATATATTCCATGAGATGCTCATTTGGTCATTGTTTCTATTGTAAAATTTGAGCATATGAAACCTTATCACCAATGTCAATACTAAAATGTGCTAGGAATATGTCTTCTAAATGACTGAATGCTATGAATGATTGATTTGGTAGACTATAAAACCATTACAAAGGATAATCCTTTATATTACATGGAAATAAACTGGTAAGTAGCCAATCGTTGGGTACATAATCCAAAAATATTGCATTAAAATATATCAAGTGTGTCTCTAGATCACCCTTACCATCATAAAGAGTAAGCTTGGGTTAAACAAAACTTTATGACAAGGGTGAAGAAGTAATATGACATGACAATCGTATATGTAAAAGAGCAAAAGAATTCAAATCCTACATAGGTCTAGTGGTACCTTGCTCAAGATGTTTCACCTTGGATTAAAGAGATCTTATCTCTTGCACAAGGGCTACCACATCAAGAGATAGGGATGTAATAGTTATAGCTAGTGGCATAAAATAAGGTTGGGCTGTTATAGGGGGTTGTTAAGAAATAGTTTCTCCTGTAGTATCATTCTCAACTAGTTTCTCTATAGGGATGGAAGACTCAACTTGCTTAGCCTTTTTAATTTCCATGATATATTACAAAATTATTGTATGATCTTTAGGTTGTTCCTTAAGTCTTTCTTTGAAATTTTGTAAAATCAAATCTTTTTCAAGTACAACTTCATTATCAACAATGGGTAGAAGTGGATCAATAGTCCAATGTGGTGTAGCATGAGAATTGGTGTGTACATCATCATTTTTATTTTCATGCTGCTATTTATGAAAATTATCTTTATTGAATTGGTGTAATTTGGATGTGTCAAATATATGACTAGAACCCAAGTTGGTTATTTATCCATGGTATATGGTTGAGTTGCAAGAATCTAGGTGAATTTAAGAGGATTGCCACTAAGTCATACACTTTGTCTTGAAGGAAGAGATGCAAGGAACATAGGTGGCATAAGGAAAATAACTTGGATAATAGTAGAAAAGATTAAGTTGATATAATCTAAATAAGGAAGTGGAATATGCATAGAAAGGATACAAAGCTCCCAAACATGTAAGGTGATACATCAAGAAGAAAATAGGTGCTAGTGTATGAAACTAAGGATTTTTGAAAAAATATTTATGTAAAATACTATGAATTTTTTAATTTGAAATTGTTTTTTTTGTGTGTTTGATATGTAGCTAAAAATTTCAAAAATGATTTGAAAAGTAACTAGGAATTTAGTTGATGCAACTAGAGATTATAGAATGAATTTTAAAAATTAGTTTGATAATTTTAAAAAAATTATATGAATTTATATAAAATTTTTAGAATTTTTCTTGAAAAATTTAGGAAAAATTAGAAAGTATTTCTAAAATTAGCAATATATTTTTCCTAGTGTTTGGAATGTGTGTGTATGTAAGAAGGACATAGTATGTGAAAACTAGGGTTTTAAAAAAATATGTGATATTTTTGAAATTAAAATGTAGATTTATGATTTTTAAATGTAATAAAAATAGTTATCCCTAGGTTTTTTATAAAAGATTTGAAATAAGTCAGGTTCACCAAATGTTTTATTATTTTAAAAATAATACGATTTTATTCCTAGTTAAATAAATAGGTCTGAGCAAAGTCATTTAGTAAATAATTTTATAAAATTAAGCTAATAATTTGTGTAAATATATTTTTATTTTTTCATTTTCTAAATATAGTAATAAATAAAAGAAATCTAACTTATCTTATTCTAAATGATCTAGACTAAGACGTGGTATGATACTAGAGGAGCAAGACTGGGAAACTATCAAAAACTAGATCTTGAGGCTCACTTCTAGAGTGGAAAGAGTGATAAAAGTGGGAAACCATAATATTTAGTGCTATAGTCCTTTTTTAGTGTTGTTATCTAGGTGGTATGAAATTTATAGGTTCTACTCGGTAGGCTTGTATTACCTTGTTAGTGAAACATTGAAGCCTAAAACCCTGGGGAAATCATTATCCATCTATTTTTAATCTTAAAATTCCTAAGATCTCTTTTTAATTTAACTTGAATGTAAACTTGGAAAAGATAGAGAAGGGGTTAGTGTGTAAAAGATACGTTGGATGTACTTCACTCCCCATGTGTGGGCATGCTACCTACATACCAATACTCTAAGAAGGGGTCAAGATAATGTAATTATCCTATTGAATTATTTGGTGCAATTGTGTATGATAAATTCAAATATATATGAAATTGGATACACTTTGGATGGCTAGGGATTGGTGCAAAGTAAATTATCTTAGAAGGCTATATGTAGAGAATAGGGAAGAGTACTTGAGTGTACTTGCTTGCATTCTTGCTTCTTTCCTATAAATGAGTGCCAAACCTTATAAATGGAATTTGAATGGAATTTTATATATAAATTAATGATCATGCATTAAATTAATTCATGTTAGGCCAATAATAAAAAAAGGATAATTATTTGACTGTTAGGACCAATTTCGTACATAGACAATAACACCAAAATTAAGACACCCTGTGTTTTAGCATTCCTGTCTGAGTTAGACACTATTGTTTAGAGGGAATGATACTTGAGGGATGTATCTAGGTTTTAAATAGATGCCTAATTATATAAATTTTATGTCCAAAAGGTTTTGGATGACTGGAAATTAGTGAAATAATAACCTTGAAGGGTTGTGTAAGCAACTAGGAAGACCTATGGATTGGTTATCACTAGCCATGGTTAAGTAATCAATTTTTTTATTTTATATGACTAAATTAAGTGTTTAATATTCCTAGATCATCCTATGCAAAATCCCCAAATATTCTTCTAATAATGGTTCATACAAGCTCAATAATGTATATATGGGATTACATATAGAATTGATTTCCATCCCCAAGTCCATATACACAAATCCTTAATTTTTATTCTACCAAAAAATACCATTTTACTCATTTAGACACAATAAAATAAACCCATAAAAAGAATTATTTTTGTTATGAAAACTAGGTCTAAAATCAATAGTCAAAATGATAAGCTATAGTACAACCAACTTGATCTTAAATTATATGGAGTATAAATATGAAAAATGGGAGATTCTTTCCTCTTCCTTCCAAGCATGAATCTCCTTTCTACCACCATCATGCCATTCTACTCCACTTTTTCCACTTCATATTCATTTTCCAAAACCTTTGCATATTTTTGCATGAGCAACTAACCCCCTAATTATCCTACCCATTTGCCATCATGTAACTACAATTACTTATATGTTCATTACCTTATTTTTCCATTAAAATTTTAGTTAAAGACCCCTATATTTATCATTCCAATTACATGAAACTCCATCACTACCAAATGGAAAATTCAAATTTCATGATCATATAAAAATAACTAATAACCCTAATTTCATTTACCTTTTTACTCTATGGAATTTGCCAAAGATACACCCAAGTATTGAAGTTTTAATTTTAATTTATTAACTTTTCAAGTACTTTTACCCTTTTATACTATGCCATCAAAAGATATATTAATTTAAAAACATACAAAATATTTGTTAAACACTCAAAACATGTTCATGCTTCTAAATGTACCATAGGTGCCCTTAGTGTTTAAAGAACACTTCTCATTTTAGAATTTAGGAAATTTAGAGCATGAGTTGTAGGTTTTCACAATCTCATTGCCTGTGGTGAAATTGTATTAGAGTAAGATTACTATTCTACAATATTTATATAATTTGGTGGTTGGGAGCCACCTTGGCCCTTTTTTTGTGAATATTTATTAATACTTAGTGAGTTATGCTCCTATTTTAAACTACAGACTAATCTAAATGGATATTTATAATGTGGCTAAAACTAAAGTTGTCTTGGTGTAAAAAAAGGGAAAAGAGAAGGGTAGGGTAGAAAAGAAATGAGTGATTACCAATATTAGTCCTATAAATTATGATAAAGTATCAATGGTAACTGAATTTGCATATAAAAAATATATAATGCAACATAGCCTAAGCTCAAATATCACTATATATCAAGTAAACATCGAGGGAAAACATTTAAGGATCATATATAAGAAATAGGTCTACTTTAGGGATTCACCACTATAATCAAATATTAATTTCACATTTGAATACAAAGAAAAATGAAATGAAGTAGGACCTAAGATCATTCAACTAATCTAGCATAGGCACAAATCAAAAACCTTGTGATTAAGGAATGTTATTCATAATTCCAAGATACTATTCAAACTCAAGACCTCTACTAAAAATTGAGAGAAAATCTATATTAGCAATGAACACATCAAAAATGGAAAATCCTTACATAATTCCTTGATCTTATTAATTACTTCATATATGCAAAGTTTTCTCAAAAATCTTTCCCCTTTTACAATGGTCATACATGCCTTTATAGGAAGACTAGGTATTATACTAGTCAGTTGTAAAATACAAGTGTAAAAAGATAGGGAACCTGTCCTTATAAGTTCTAAAATACATGTGATTTTCCAAATTGTACTAACCTATAGGAAAATAGGCTAACAAAATAACATATGCCTTTACAATGGGATATTTTAATTCAAAATGTTACAAAACTTTTACAAAATAGAGTATGCTCAATTTGATGGTGGGGTGACTGGTTGTCACTACTAGAGGATGATCATGTCTCTCCCATGGTGTTCATCAGTTAAGTCTAGGTCAACAACAAGCTTTATGATATGTTCTTTCTCTTGATTTTCAAGGTCATCAATATATTTGTCATTCTTATCTATGGCTTCTTTGATAATCCTAGCTTCATTTATTCTTTTACTTGCATTGAGTATCATGCCTAAGATTTTGTTGTTTTTACCCATAAATTTGCATTGGCCTTTTCCTATGATATTTTGGGTTACTATAGTATCCCTATGGTTGAATTACTCATCACTAATGATCCCAAGGGCATTGGGTTATGCATAATCTGTAAGCATGGTCCCAAGAATTTTTTTTAATCCTTGTAATTAGTTTATTTTCAAGTTTTAGGACCCTTTACATACCATTATGACATGTACTCAAACTCTAAACCTTTTCAATGACAATTCTTATAATTGTGCTCAAATTCCCCAAACTAATGGTGTTGAATTTTGGGATCTTATTCTTTGACTGAATATTAAGGAGTTGAGTTATTTTATCCTTAGATGCCAGTCACTGGGTGACTAAACTCTTGACTAGTTCAAGTTTCCCTTCTAATGCACTTTACCTTAATTTCATCAACTTAAGTGCCTCATACATGTCAGAAAATGACTAGTCAACTAACTTGATTATTGTATTTGGCACTAATAGAAGTACCTATTTTTCCATGTTTTCTTCCTCTCTTTCCATGTTATAGATCCATGTACTTCATAAGCTAAACTATAGTCTTAGCTTATATTGAATGGAATTCAATTAGACTTTCCACATCTTCCTCATGAATTGTAGCCTCTCCAAGATGTTGGTACCCACTAGGGTTAGTCCTACAAATAAATCTACCTTATGAAATGTGAATTATTCTATCCCAACCATAGTTATCCTAGTTTTTATTCTTTCTAACCCAACTATCTTAGGGTAAAAATGGATAGTAGTGACTAGTTACTAGAATTGGGGAGGTTTTGGGACCCCCATACTTTAGCTCATAGATTCTCCTAGAGCGTATATATTCTTTCCTTTTGGAACTTAAATGGACACAAATCTTAATTCTTCCTACTCCTTCATTATAGACCTTATCTAAGGCTTCATATCATCTTGTATTCCCACATCATTGACCCTTGTTATGGCCTAAGAATGAGAAAGAGAGGGTATATTTTACAAATTCCCATAGATGACCCAGTCCAAAATGATTGGCCCATGGATTGGGAACTCATCACTGAATAGATTTACTTCACTAGTGGGATGAGTGAAAGTGAACCTCAATCTCTTATTTGTTTCCATAAAGACTAGTGTTAGTTCTACTTTTCTCTTCGCATGGGATGTTATTAGGACCAACTCTTTTCTTGAGTCTTTCTTAGGATCCTCTTCCCTATTATAATCATATGCCTCTAAAATATCCTTGAGGACATCCCCAAGCATATCTTCTAGAACTATAGATATCATGTATATGTATTGAATTAGGGAAGGTGGCCTTTAGGGTAGTGCTCCAGATGGAGGCCCTTCCCTAGGTCTCTCTCCTAGATTGACTTATTCAAATTTTCCTTCTCTTTGACCTATTCACCCTAAAAAATTTCAGCCTAATATTTAGGCCCTTGCACCATTGAATCAAATCTAGTGATGGGGAATGAACCATTGATCTAAAAATAATGCCTAAATGTTAGGTCAATCTATTATTAAAGTCATGATCTAGGCTTAAGTTCCTTAGGCTAAGGTTCATTTCATGTTTATTAAGTATGAAATAAACCTTAGGCTAAGGGACTTGTGCCTACATTTTCCAATTTAATAATCAATTGGCATAGGTTTAAATAATTTAGGCCACTACATATGAGAAACCTTTGGTTATCTTATAGTTCATGTGATAAGGGCTCACCTTTTTCACATAAGACATAGCATAAAATCATAGTTTAAGGTTCATTATTATTTTACAAAAAATTCCATGAGGGCCCTTCCATATGAATTTAGCTTAAGTATTTAGATTATAGGACTATTTAAATATTTTATCGGTTAAAGTCTCCCATTGTTGAATATCTTTTGAGCATTTGCTTTAGATTATGAAGCCATTTTTGAGTTAAAATAGGATTTTGGAATGTCATTTAAACACTAAGTAATATATTTCATTGGGTTAAAATTTATGGTCTTGCATATGTCAAATACACCTTCATGGGTGCCAATTGATGGTCATGTGGTTATCCAGTTTAAACCAGTGAAGTTTTAAGTTTTTTGGGCTTAAAGTTGATAGTCATGTAGAATTCAGGTTCATCTTTTCAAACTCTTGGATGAAAATCACGTGAATGTCAATTTTAATTTCATTAAAATATTTAGTGCCAAATGTGAGGATGCCACATGGTACTTCCATGGGGCTCCCTAGGGTCTCGGTGTTAATTCACCTTGTTGGATCAAATGCTACGATGAGGCAACAACCATAGGATCTTGATCTAGGGACTTTATTTTGATTAGTAACTTTGTTAGGTGGGACCCTTTCCTTTTAATCCTTGAATATGATGGTTACATGTCTCCATATTTTAGGCTTCTTTCATCCTTTTAAATTTTTAATTATGCCTTGCTTTATTTGATTAGGTCCTAGTGAGTAAGCGTGGATTGTCAAATTACCAAAGATGCATGTTATTTAAGCTAAAGTTTAGGCTATCCTTGATCCATTGGATCAAATCCCATGATAAAGTGACAAATGTAGGATCTTACAAGGTGAAAATAATTTAATGATAAGATAGTGAAGACAATAAAAACTTAGGCTTAAGGTATTAACTAAGGTCATGATTGTATTAATAAATACACTAGGGCCTTAATATTAAAGTCTTAGGATAAGTTGGGGAATATAAAAGGACCTTGCATGATGACATTTAGCTAGGCCATAAGGACCTTTATAAAAGGGGTAAATAACAAAGGGGATCAATTTTCTTAGTCAAGTTGTGTTAAAAAACATGACTAAACCTAGAATATCTACTTTTACTTAAGTCTATAAATGAATTTAAAAATGGTTCCCATCAATTTGGTTCCTACCTTTATTCAAATTTAAACTAAGGGTTTGATAGAGTTTTTGAATACAAAATTCATGGGGATATATGCCATGGAACTTGAAACTAAAATACAAATGAACTTCATTAGCACTGTTAGCCCAGATTTAAAGAAAATCAAAACTACATAAGCTTTCCTTTTAACAAAGTGGATGATATTGAAATTCTAAAAAAGACCTTGACATGTTAAAATTTCCATGTTATAAGTTGAGTATTTCTCAAGGGTCCTAATTTAAAAAAATGGGGTATGCTGGTCCCAAGAAATAGGGACTCATGGGGGAAACATAACAATATGTTAGAACCTAGAGACTCTGATTGTAAAAATAATTAGGTCATCCAGTTTATGTTATCAATATCATCATCTAAACCAAGTCATAGTTTAAGAAAACCTTTCACTTACGGTTTTAAGCTTAAATGCCAAGATATATCCAGACTGTGTGTCTGCTTTGATTCCACTTACTATTTTTCATGGGGTTTAAGAAACAACTTCTAGGTTTGATGTCCTCAATCACTTACACTGACTTATAGTATGTTGAAATGTTCATTATGAACCATGTTTTTAACTTAGATAAGGCTTGGGAATTTCTATTCTTCTAGTAAAGCATCCATATCCCTAAAAAATATGACTTTGGCTCCATTCATGGCCTTGATCCACTACTAGCCAAGTGTCCATAGCCCTGGTGGAGATTACCAAAATAACTTGTATTTTAAATCTTTTGATTTTGCATTTTATCTTTTGTTTATGTTTCATTATATATTTATGCTTTCATCAAGGTTAGGAACCAGGATAGCCAAGTTTTAGGATTTGGTCAAGTCCTTGATATTTGAAAATCAATTATTGTTACAACTCTTATCCCTTGAAAGGATGTTAATTAAGTCCTTGTTTTGGGTGTACCCTAATAATTTGAGTTTTCATCCTATAAGTGCAAGTCTTCTAAAAACTAGTTTGAGGTCAAGACAATGACTAGGGTCTAATTAAATGATTAGCCTTTCTATTGATCTTTTTTAGTTTCTCTAAGATATAACATCATGCTTTATATTTCAAAACCATGGTTACCCTATGCATGGGGTTCATACCTTCATTTATGAATTGGGGGGCATGTTTTAAAGAAAAATTCATAACTTCTAAGCTCAATATTTTCCCTAGGGACTTATTGAAATCAAACAACCAAGAAAAATGAAAGAAACACATAGTAGAAATAAATACAACCAACGAAAACAAAAAAATATGTATACAACAATGCACAAACAAGGGAGAAGAAGGAAATAACATGGAATTAAACTAACATACCTACACTAATCTAATAATCTTACAATTTTACTCCATGAAGTACCTAGGGGAGAAGTAGATAAATAGTGTTTGAGGTATTTCCCATTGGTGGGCAATGTAAACTCTTCTCCTTGTAAGTCTTTGAGATTAAACGTGTTGTTTCCCAATGCTTTTACAAACTGGTATGGGCCAATCCATAAGGGTTTGAATTTACCATGTTTTCCCTTAGGCTCAGATGCTTTATCCTAAAGGATAACTAGGTCTCCTTGTATAAATATCTTGAAATTATAAATTTTATCAAACCATCTCTTTATCATGGTTTGATTGTTACTAAAATTTGCAAAGGCTTTCTCTCTTGCATCTTCCATATAAATTATATCCAACAATCTATAATTGGCTAGCTCTTGGCTCTCCTCCATGTATTCTTACATAAATATATATGTGGTAAACTTAAGAGTGATAGGAAATATGGGTTATTATCCATAAACCAACATAAATGGTGAGGCTCTTAAGGCTTGCTTGATTCTTATCCTATTAGCCCAAAGTGTAAATTTAAGGATCTTATGCCAAGTCTTAGGCTTGTCTTTAGTAGACTTCGTGATTTCCTTCATTAGGTTATTATTTGTTGAATCAGAGACTCCATTCCCTTAGGGATAATGGTTGGATGTAAACTTTAGAGTGATGACATTATAATAAGCCCATTACATAATCTCTATTGATGTGAAAGTAGACCCATTATCACACACTAGAGATACTGGAGTTCCCAACCTAATACATATGTTTTCTTTTAAGAAGTTGATCGCTTCATTAATTCTAAATTATTTGGTGGTTGTAGCTTCAGTCTCCCTTGTATAATAATATGTGGTAGTAATGATGTACTTGTGACCTTTAGATGAGTTGGGGTTTATTATGCTAACAAATTCCAACCCCCATTAAGAAAAATCTATACTAATCATGATTGGCTGCAAAGGCATTGCTAATTTTTCTCTTTAGTAATAAAGATATGATAGAGTGGTATTTTCTCCCATGTTTTTGGGTGTCTTTGAAAATAGTTGGCCAACAATAGTGAGCTCTAAGAATATTATGGGCCATGCTCTTCCTAGATGGATGCCCACTACCTATTTTTTCATGGAAGGTACTCATGATTTGGGTGGCTTCTTCTTGAGAGACACACCTTATGTAGACACCTTCAAAATTCCTCCTTTATAAGACTCCATTCTTGATCAAGTAATGGGATATTTTAAACCACATTCCCCTCTTTTTCTCCCTAGATAGACTTGTAGGACAAGTACCATTAATTATAAAATGTATGATTGTATCATAACACTTACTAGCTTGAATGTTTTATTGATCGACATGCATGATACTTAGCCTAGGGTTAGTATTAGCAATCATTTGAATCAAACCTTGAGACCTCAACAATTTTTCAATTTTCATTTCTAGGTCATATTAATATAAGATTTACATCCACTTACCTCTATGTTCTCCCAATTCATTCTAACTTAACATAAATTTGGTAGAAGGGCCAGGTAAGATGGCATGCACCTTATTTCTAAGGATGTAATGCTTGAATTTATTAACTACCTTAACTAATGCATATGTTTTTTTTGTCAATAAATGAGTAATTTAACTCATCCTTCTTGAAATTAGTGCTCATGAAAGTTATTAGGTGGTCACACCCTTCAATTTTATAAGTTAACTCTATAGCTATAGTGTGATCAAATTTAAAGGGATAGAGGTAGAAGTACCTTAAAAAATCAAGATTTATAATGACTTCAGCTTGACTGATGCACTTCATTCTATCATTAAATTCCTTTCTATAATATTCATTCCATGTGACTTTGGAATCTTTCTTTAGCATGTCATTTAGTGGTTTGACTATTTTTTGAAAACCAAAAATAAACTTTCTTACAAAATTAATTTTTCCAAATAATGTATTTAGCTCTTTTTTAGTAAATGGAGGTTCTATTTTATATATGTTCTCCACTCTCCTAGGATATATGGAGAATGCATATTTGGTTATAACATTACCCAATAACTTTCCTTCAGCCACACAAAAGATATTTTTCTTAGGGTTTAAAGAAATGTCATACCTTCTACATCTTTCAAAAACTTTATTCAAATACATGAAGTGATCTTCCTTATTTTTATAAAATTCTATTAGATCATCCATATAAACAATGATGCATTTACCTATTAATACTTATAAGGCATGGTTTATAGCTATTTTGAAGGTGGATCCTATATTAATGAGTCCAAAGGGCATTCTCTTGTAAGTAAAGGTCCCCTACTTTATGGTGAAAGTTGTCTTCATTATAAATTATCTATCAACCAATACTTGGTTGTAACCTAAAAATACATCAAGAAAGGACATCATAGCTAATCATGAAATAACTTGAATTACTTGGTCTAGGGAAGGAATGGGGTATTTATCCTTCTCTAGTGATTTATTTAAATTTTTAAAGTCTATGCAAAGTCTAATCTCAACATTCTTCTTCCTGACTGGTACCAAAATAGCCACCCAGGTAGAGTGCTTGATGGGGAAGACTATCATAGCATCTATAAGTTTCTTAACCTATATAAAGATCATTAGTTCTAAGATAGGATTTAAAGGCCTTTACTTCTACCTGAATCACTTGTATCTCTCTTTAAGGGGTATACTATATGTGATGACCCTTAGATAAAATATATTTAAGTCATCATAGGACCATGCTATGATGTCTTTGTAATGGGAAAGGAGTTCCTTAGATTTCTTGTTCTTAATGTTTGTATAGGCATTCCCAACATTTACTAGTTGGGGCTAATCATGAAGGCCTAGCTCAATAGAATTATATTCCTTCCAATTTATCTTGAGAACCTTGAAATTATCATCAAGTTTGTCTTGATAAAAAATTCTTTCTAAAGTAATCATCCCCTTGGGATTTTTTTTTTCATTCAATTGAATGACCTTGCCATCAAATTTATCCTCCCTAAATGTATTTTCATTAGATTCATCAATAATGTGAGCATAAAATGCCAAATAATTGGTTATGAAATCCAATATCTATCAATCATCATCAAATACTTGAAAGTTATTAATATTTTTAGGTATTGAAAGATAAAGGATTAACTCAATGCTAAAATTAGGATAATCTTGGTTGGGCATGAGGTTGGTGGTAGAGAATACCAACTCATCAGCAACTTAGTTTTATTCCCTTGTGATGGAAATGATTTTGAAGGAATCAAAGGATTATTTCAAGTCCCATCCCCTAAAATTATATAATTTTAATTATGGAAGTTTACATTGGTATTTTCTTCTTACCTGGTTGACCACTAGTTTTAAATCCCCATAAACTAGTAGTTATTTGACCTTGTTTTTTATGGCAAACTATAAACCTGGGATAAGTGATCATAGGAATAAAAAATATTGTAAGTATAAGGGAATTGGATCCTATAATAAGTATGATACCTTTTATTAGTAGGATCGATCAAGACAACACCAACCCCTAATCCAGCACTACACTTAACATCATCAAAATGCAATTTGCACAATCCAAGAACAACATAAGAATTCTTCGAATCACATATCTTATCATTCTCTAGGGTGAAGACCCCTAAGTTTGATTTAATTATGTTTACCCTCTCTTTTTAATAAAATTCAATAAATATCAGGTATTTAAACCAATTGAATATTAGTGAATTGTTGTATCCTATGCTTAGACTCCAGTTGCATATGAACATTTGACATTTCTCCTACAACCTTAACTCTAGATTTTTCCAATTAGGTGATAACCCTATTATAATTTATAGGTGTTAAACCAATTTTATTGCATATAACTATAGGCATGATATTGGTAGGTGTTCATAAATATAATAGGTAATTATGTAAGTTCTTACCAAACATCCTTATAGTTTTTAAGAGTGGTAAAAAAATTCCATGAGTCCAAGATCATAATATTTATCATCAAAAACATCATAATATATGTAGAAAAATGGAATACATCATAAACCAAAGCCAAATGTATATTTATACTATGAGAATATGAATTAATAAGCTAATACAAAGAACTTGCTTATGTAGGTTAGGTAAAAGAGAAACCAAGTTGATCTAACTAATGTGGGATAAAATCACAAATAGTTATAAATAGTTCACCTAGTAAACATGAGCTAAGGTAGGTAAATAACCTACTCTAACACCCCGAATCAAGTGAAACTAGGGGCTAAAAATAGCCAAAAACAAAGTGGCATATCCATATTATGAGTCCTAATAACTAGGCCTGATAAGGTACTAATGTACAATATGTATCCATGAAGAATGAAGAAAAACTATAAGAATAAAACTAACCCCCAAAATGATTTGATACTGAAGCTATCGATACTCCATGTTGAGATCACAAAATGACCAATGTCAATGTTGAGATCCTTGTCTAGAAGACTATAGAAGCTCCATCCACATCAAACAATGTTTCTTCCTTTTACAAAATGAAGAACATGAATGGTGTACTATAATTCTTCCCATTTCATAATGGAAGATGAAGAAGGTAGTAGTACAAAGATCTCTAAATCACATCCAAATCTAAAGTGTGGCATATGTTTTTTAAGAGCATGCACAAGAAGAAAATGTAATGCCATAAAAATGAACCAATCAGAAGAAATACATGGAACATTCACTAAGATAATTTCCATGGGAAGTGGATCAAAATGATCAACAAGTGTACTTGCACTAAAAATAGTAGAGTCCTCTGTAGTGATAACCTATGGTGGCTCAATATCTTACATATGAACAAAGGTATGTTCTACAAATGTATGTCCCAAGGCTAGTAAAAAATCATCCCATAGAGGTGGTTTAACAAAAAGAAGAGCAATGTATATTAGGAATGTGTCATCACAATAAACTATAGGAGGAGGAGAGAGTACATCATCAAAAGATAAAACATCACTGATAGGAGAAGGAGATGGAGAATCAACATCTATGTTACCACCAAAATCCTCACTAATAGGAGGAGAAGGAAGTGGAACATAAGGTGGATTAAAATAGGGTGAAAAAGACTTAGAATATTTAGTATCCTTCTCAAATAAGGCTAAAATAATATCTCAATCTCCCTTAGGTGATGTAGAATCCATAATACGATTGTACAAGCTATATAAAACATTGAGGTGAATCAAATTAAGAGCCTCATATTTCATAGATTCAATCTAGGTAATAATTTCCTCATCAGTAAAGTTAGGAATATCACCAAGTACTAATCTCCAAACACCTTTCAACTGAAGGTGTATCTTCATTTTCATCTTCCAAAGGATGTAATTTGAGGTTGTGAAGGGATCTATTTTCTAAATATAATAAATAAGTTGGAAGAAGAAAGAACAATCCCCTAAAAATAAAAACTTATAATTCAAATGATAATTTATGAAAACACATACAAGAATGATAAAAAATAAAAAACAACATGCAAATCACATACAAGGATGTTGGGCTTAGATAAAAATACATCCTAGATAGTGCATGTCTAAAGTACAATACATGGTCTATAACATAGAAAAACCCATAGTTTGATAATATACACTCAATAATAGGACATTAGACTCATCTAAAAATGCATCCATGAGTGCAATAAATGATTACAATACAAAGGAACAAGAAGGAAGTATGTGTTGCCTGTGAGGGGGTCTGACCTCCTTCTAGACTAGACCTCACCCTATGATATTAATCAAGTGAAAGAGATATAATACATGAAAAAACAAGAATAATCCATCTAAAAATGATAAAAAAATATAAAATATGTCATCACAAACCATATAAATGACAACACAACCAATGCAAAGAGACCCCCATAGCAAGAAAGGAGGAGACTCAGCTTTAGATTTATACATAGTCACATTGGCATGATCAGTATTGGGTGGATTGTTATGATTCTTTGAGAAGGATTAAAAAAATAGATCCCTCTACTCTATAATCAATGTTATTTCATGTAATGTGATATTATCCTTTGTCTTCTTCATGTCCTCAACTATGTTATACCCAATTTTATTGGAAGAACTACGAATTTCAACATTGGTTTTAGAAGTACTCCCTTTTAGTGGCTCTAGATTGTTTCTTGAAGAGGTATCAAGAGGATTTCCAAAATTATTTTGAGGAATTGAGGTAGTCAAAGGATACCTCTAATCTTAATTCCTTAAGGGGTAGGTCTTCTTCAAGAGCTGATGAAAGGCCTAGACTTCTTCAAGGACCTCATCAAGCTCATTTTCCCCTTGAAAGGGGAAGTCAAAGGTGTCCACCATGAAGTCCTATTTAGATGGATTAGATCCAAAGGAAATTTTAACACTTTATTTATTAGGTACCACTTAAAATGTATCCAAATCCTCTAGGAAAGCCTCAAAGGCTTTGAAAAATTCTATACAATTAATTTCCACATGCTTGACTATGTAATGTACCCTACAATCATCAAGTAATGCAATATCAATAAGATTAATGTCCATATTATTTTACTAGAATATGATTCATTAGCCTTATAATTGTGAAAATTATCATTTTGAAATTTGTTAATTGTCCTATTCAACCTTTAAAATGATAAATTCATACTAGAGTGCTCTCTGGTATTGCCTACATGTTTTTCCAATTCAAGGAAATTAGTGCTTAATTTTTGAACCATTTTTAAGATGGACTCATTCTCATTTGTTGGAGTTTCATAATTATACATTTGGTTACTATTAGCACTTTTAGCTTATACTAAAGCTCATTTATCACCTGCATTAAATCCATTAGTATGTTAACTCAAGAATCCTAGATTTTTATTTAGGACTACATGAATTAAGGACAACTGATTTAAGTTTAGAAGTTGGTTTAAGGCTAGGATATTTTGGTTATTGTTGGGGAACAAGTTCATCATAGTCATATGTGGGTTCACATTTGAGACTGAGTAAGCCATTTTCCCCTAGGGCTACATTTGATCATTAATGCTCACTAATTCAAATTAGGCCTAGGCTAATAGAGCTAAAGATGGTATGTATATTTTCAAAAATATAGAGATCATAGGATCCACTACATCTTTTTAAATCTCCAAATCTAAAACATCATTAGGCTTATAAGGCTCTATGGTTATACTATACATTTTTTGAAATCTAGCATTAAATGACCTAATAAGCTCACTGGTGTCATTTCTAATAGAGGTGAATTGATGGTAAATAACATAAGGACTAATAATCCTCTCTCAAAAGCTAGTATTTCCCTTCAAAGAATCCTAAAGTTCTCTTCTTATGGAAAATTACTCTTCCCCATATCTGGTGGGGAATATGGAAGGAAAGAAATAACTGAATATTCAGAAACAAAGAGCTCCCTGGATGGGTGGTAGGACAAAACATCATTAGAGCTCTAAAGGAAAATTTTTATTCTCAAAAAAATCTAAGCTCTAATCTCAATGTGGATAATCCCCTGAGGACGGATTCTATTCCTGGTAAATTTGATAACCCTAGATCAGGTGTTACTTGGATCAGTCCACCTCAAGGTTAGATTAAAGGTAACTTTGATGGTGCAGCAAAAGGGAATCCAGGGAATGTTGGTTGTGGTGGTATCGTGAGAAACCATGTGGGTATGGTTATTGATGCTATTGCAATTCCCATTGGTATATCTAACTGCCACATTGCAGAAGCTACAGCTGCCCTCCAGACCCTTAAACTAGCTGTGGACTCAGGATATTCCAAATTATGGCTTAAAGGGGACTCTTTGAATGTTATAAATATCCTTAATAACAATAATACTGCATCTTGGACCATAGAGGAAAAGGTAAAGGAGATGAAAACTCTTTTGAATAAGTTTGAAGATATAAAAATCACCCATACCTATCGTGAAGCCAATGGTGTTGCAGATTGGCTTGCTAACTATGCTATCCAGGAAGGTCAAAAAGTGAGGTGGGATGAAATCTTAGATAGGAGCATGGATTTAAGGGCGATCATTCTTCTCGATGACACACATGTGAATGAAGGTAAGATTGGAGTGTAATAAAAACATAATGAGTAGGAGGAGTGGCAGTACGGGGAAAGGAACTCTATTATTAAAGAGTAAGGTCCTCAAGAGGGAGAAGCGGATCCTGAAAAGCCAAAAACAAAGTCGATGTCCCAATCAACTTGACAGTAGGAGGATCCAGGGTAATATCCACAGTAATTGGGATTCAAAGAAAATGAGTATGGTGCGTGAAAGGAAGGGTGAACCCCGTAAATAGGAGCCCAAGAGCTGTGCAAAATGGAGAGAGAAACATCAAGTATGGAGAATTATGTAGAAAGGGAACGTTACAAGCTACATGGAAAGACTCCACGGCTCTAAACCACATATCATGATGGCCTTCTTCAAAAATTGGTCTGACGACAGAGTCACCTTGCATGGTATAACTGTAAATTTAACTGAGGAATTTCTTGCTGAGGTTACAGGGTTGCAAATGGATGGACTCAAATTTTCCAAGCATACCAACATATCGAATGAGGCCTTTTGCAAGTTCCCCAAAATAGATGAGGAGTAGAAGCTGGTCAAAAATGGGGATTTCTACGAGCTGGACCAGATTAAAGGGATTTGAAGGGACATCCTAAGCTATATAAGGGAGTACTTCATCCTGGACGGAAGAAGCAAACGAGTGCATAAGTTCCATTTTGTATTCCTCAACCACTTCAGGCATAAGGTTAGCTTGTCTTTTCCTTTCTATCTTCGCTACTCCCTGATTCAAAGCCTTTATGCTCATAAGAAAAAGGATTTGCACCCTATTCTTCATGAAGGCCTTATCCTACTTATTGAAGGCTATTGCAAGAATAGGGCACTAGTTAAGTATCCCAAACAGGGGAAAAATAAGTTGCCAGGAAATAAAAAGAATGAAAATGTAAGCAGGAGAGGCAAAATCAAGACCCCTAGTCCTAATAAATAGAATGTAGAAGAAGAAAGGGGTCGAGAGAGAATTGAGGAACCCAAGGAGGAAAAACCGGAGGAGGAAGACAGAACTGAGAGCTGGGACACCAACTCTTATAATGATGAAGAAGGATCTGAGGAAATTGAAAAAGAAAAATTTAATACAGAGGAGGATTCTGCTATTAGAATAGAGGAGACGGAGGAAAACCAGAAAGTGTCAGAGGATGATTTTGTTCAGGAAGATCCTGGTGAGGACCCTACTTCTAAGAATGAAAATGAAATTTCTATCTAGGATGATATTCAAAATATGGAGAAGGAAATTCAAACTGGAATCAATGAGTGGGAATAAAAGAGTCAAGAAGACTTCTTTGAAGAAGCAAGGATTAGCCCCAATAAAAAGTCTGAGGATTGGAGAGGGAAGAATCAGAATGAAGAAATTCACACTCCTATGACCTGGGTTAACTGTAAAGCTGAGTCTTCTTCCCAATTTGATTCCTGGTTGTGTAGGGAAATCATTGATCTCAAGAGAAAAGCAGAAACATTGGAAGATTCTCTGAAAGCTGCTTGGAACAAAGTAAACAACATGGAAAATTAGTTAAGCGAGATCCCTCTCAAGCTCAAAGCCTATGAAAACAACCTCCAAGAACTAATAAAGGATAACAGAAAGAAAATGGAGGAAGTAACGTCCAACATCTGTGCAGCTGCTATCAATATAGGTAAACGAGCCAATGAGGACACCAAAGCACTAGAGGGTCCCAGCAAAAGGACAAGGCAAAGTTCCTGAAAGAAAGATACACAAAAAGGAGCTTTGCTGGAGGCTACCACCCAGGAAACTACTTTGAAAGGAAAAGAAGCCATGAACTTGATACTGGAACTGGATGAAGAATTTGGTCCTTCTTGTTGGTTTAGAAATTGGTACTGATCTTTGTCCTCCTTCTGTTATCTTTTATTTGTTATGCTACCAGATTTTTGTTTCTGGGTTTTGACTGGATGTGTCTCTAATGGTTTCAAGTCCATTTAAAACCTGTTTTGGCTACTTCTTAGTAGTGTTTTTTAGGCAATGCCTGTGGGCTTAGACGTTCTTTATTTTTCTTTCTGTTACAGGGTTTCGGGGCCCCTTCAAAACCTATTTTTACCTCAATCTAAAACATAAGGACTAATAATCTTACCAAATAAATTAATAAACACATTATTAAAATCATTCCAAATTATAATGTAATTATTAGGCAAGTTTAAAATCCACTCATAAGCTACATCTTTAAAAGTGAAAGGAAACAACCTACATGCTACATCTTCAAGTACTAAATTAAGTAGTCCTAAGGCAACTTTAGAAGACTTTATGTGTTCCTCAGTGGTTTTATTCTAGTTGGACTAAATGTAGCCAAATATTTCTTAGGATTCCTTGGGAGATCATGAACTACCCCTGGTACATTAATTAAAGAATCCCCTAGCCATAACATACCTAGATGAAGGTCAAGGGCACATGTATCTTGAAGAGATGAAGTTGGAAGAGACTTGGATCTCCTACATCTACATTTATCATGTATAGATCTTTTGTGTACCTTGATCTCAAGTAAAGTATCTCTCATTAATGAGTGTGATCTTGTTCTAATCTTGGGCAATTCTAACTTGAAATTCAAAGATCATACCAAAAATATGATGTGTCAAGTTAACTTTTATGAAGAATAAGAGTTAGAACTTCATAATGAGCTTATTTTGTAAAGGTGGTATAAAACTTGTAAAGAATGTTGATATTTGATTGAATTATCTCAAATGGGCACCCAACTATATAAATATCATCTATTTTTGAAAGTTTAAGACTAAAGGAACTAAGATCTATGAAAGATATGCCCACTTTTGATCAAAACAAACTATTCTAACCTTAGATACAATGGATTTTAAAAGTTAAATCTAAATTTAAAAAAAATAAGCATCAAATCTTGAATAACTTCAAAGGAAAAAAAAAGGGGTACTGAAGCATCAAAGATCAATGATCTTTATACTTTTAAGCAAACAATTCACTCAAAAACATGAAAATATACTAATCTTCAGATGAAACAAGACTAAGATCAACAAAGATTCATATAATTTTAGCCCTCCTTCTAAAACCAGTGAGAGTTGTCCTATTGATGCTTCTAAAAGTACCACAAGTTCCCTTAGAGTTTAAAGAAGACATCTATTTTTATAATTTAGGAAATTTAGAGCATGAGTTGTAGGTTTTGGAAATTGGGTTGCCTGTGGTGAAATCGCAGCAAAGTAAGATAACTATTCCATAATATTTATATAATTTGGTGGTTGGGAGCCACCTTGGACCATTATTTGTGAATATTTGCTAAAACTTAGTGATTTATTATCCTATTTTAAGATACAAATCAATCTAAATGGATATTTTTAAAGTAGCTAAAACTACAACGGTTTTGGTGTAAAAAAGAGCAAAGAGAAAGTTAAGGAAAAAAAGAAATGAGTTATTACCAATTTTAGTCCTAAATATTATGAAATAGTATCAATGGTAACTAAATATGAATTTATGAAATATATAATACAACATATCTTAATCTCAAATCTCACTATATATAAGGCAAACTTCAAGTGAAAAGGTTTAAGAATCACAAGTAACTAGGTCTACTTTAGGGATTTACCACTATAATCAAATAACAATTGCACATCTAAATACAGAGCAAAATGAAATGAAGTAGGACCTAAGATCATTCAACTAATCTATAATAGGCACAAATCATAAACCCTATGACTAAATAATGTTATTCAAAATTCCAAGACACTATTAAAATTCAAGACCTCTACTAAAAATTGATAAAAAAGCTATATTAGCAATTAACATATCTAAAATGGATAATCCTTATAGAATTAATTTCTTATTTATTACTTCATGTATAAAAATTTTATCAAAAATATTTTTGCTTTTACAATGGTCATACATGCCTTTATAATGGTCATACATGCCTTTATAGGAAGACTAGGCAGTATACCAATCATTTAAAAAATACAGGTGTACAAAGATAGGGATAGTTGTCCTTACAAGTTCTAAAATACATGTGATTTTCAAAATTGTACTAACCTAGAGGAAAATAGGCTAAAAAAATAGCATATTACTTTACAATGGGATATTCTAATTCAAAATTTTACAAAACTTTTAAAAAATAGAATATGATCAATTTGATGGTGGGGTCACTAGCTGTTGCTATTGGAGGATGCTCATGGCTCTCCCATGATATTCATCAATTAATTCTGGGTCCAAAATAGGCTTCATGATCTTTTCTTACTCTTGATCCACTAGGTCATTAAATTATTTTTCATTCATATCCATGGCTTTTTTGATACTCCTAGCTTCATTTATTCTTTCCCTTACGTTGAGTATCATGGCTAGGATTTTACTATTTTCATCCCCAAATTTACCTTGGCCTTTTCCTCTAATTCTTTGGATTACCAAAGTAGTCCTACGCTTAAATTCCTCATCAAAATGATCCCAAGGGAATTGTGTTGTGTGGGATATGTAGGCATGGTACCAAGAAGTTGTTTAATTTTTTCAATTAGTTTCTTATCTTGTTTTAGGACCCTTTACATACCATTATGCCATGCCTTCAATTTATGAACCTTTTCAATCAAAATTCCTATAATTGTGATGAAATGCCCCAAACTGATGGTCTTAAAGTTTGTGATCTTCTTCTTTGCCTAAATATTAAGGATTTGAGCAATTTTATCCTCAGAGGCCTACCACTGGGTGAATAAATTCCTGGCTAGTTCATGTTGCCCTTCTAATGCACTTTGCCTTAGTTTCATCAAATTAAGTGCCTCAAACATGTCATAAAATGACTATTTAGGTAGCTTTATTATTGTATATGGCATTGATAAAACTACCTATTTTGCCATCTTTTCTTTCTCTCTTTTCAAGTTTTGGATCCTTTGCTTCATACCCTAGTCTCCAGCCTTAGTTTGTGTTCAATGGGATTCAAATAGACTTTCCACATCTTCCTCATGAATTTTAGCCTTTCCAAGTTGTTGGCCACCCATTGGGGTTAGTCCTACAAATTATTCCACCTTATAAAAGGTGAATTCCTCTATGCCAACCATATCTATTCTAGTTTTCATTTATTCTAACCCAGTTGTCTCAGGGTTAACATGGGCAGAAGTGACTGGTTCCTTAAACTTGGGAGATTTAGGTACCTTCACACTTGAGCTATTAGATGCTCCTAGAGAATCCTAGAGAATCTATCTTCTTGCCTTCTAGACCTAAAATGGTCGTAATTCTTCTTTATTCTTGCTCCTTAATTATATCCCTTATCCAAGGCTTCATATCATCTTGTATTCCCACATTAGTGACCCTTGTTATGTTTTAAGAATGAGAAAGAGAGGGTATATTTTTGAATTTCCCATTATTGAACTAGTATAGAATGATGAGTCCATGGATTGGGAACTCAACGCTGAATATATTTACTTCACTAGTGATATGAGTGAAAGTTAACCTCAGTCTCTTATTTGGTCCCACAAGGACTAGTGCTAGTTCTACTTTTCTCTTCTCCTGGGATGTTATTTGGACCAACTCTTTTCTTGAGTATTCCTTAGGCACCTATTCCATATTAGAATCATATGCCTATACAATATCCTTGAGGGCACCCTCAAGTGTCTCTTCTAGATCTAGGGCTATCATGTCTAAATATTAAACTAGGGAAGGTGGTGTTTATTAAAGTTCTAAAGATGGAAGCCCCTCCCTAGGTCTCTCTTCTAGCTTGAATTTTTAAAATTTCTCCTTCCCTTTGCCTCACTCACCCTAAAATTATTCAACTTGTAGTTGGGGCTGAGGTTACTCTACTTGAAGTTGCTCATGGGATATTCTAGATGGCTTAGGTAGTAAATGGTATTGAAAAGGGTGTAGTTGACATGTTTCCATAGATGGCCTATTGTCTCTGAACAACCTATGTTCAAGCTTAATTTTATGGCCTTGGATCTTGGATAATACCTATTCATAGTTCTTAGCTATAATATATGTGGTGTCATGGATACCAATTTGATGTGCATATTCTAGATTTGAGATCGTCTTATCCCTTACATGGTCAAAAACTACATTCTTTGGATCCTACATCTAGATTTCATTTAGTTGAAAGCCAAATGAATCTCTATTTGTGGACATGACCTCTACCTATTTCCAGTCCTCTATTATGGTTTTCCTAATATTCAAGGGGAAGGGTTGGAGTATTCATTTTTTCTCTCTTTACAAGTACTATCAATGCCATGGATGAGCTGAGAAGCATTTTTGTACTCTACAAGATTATTTGAAACATATATTAGTAGTCTTTAAGGTTGAGTCATGATTCCTTCTATCTTGATGACTATGCAAACAAGATAATACCATACATCCCATATCATTTCAATATATCTCTTGATGAGGGTGTGAATCCTAGGCATGGAAATACCTATAATGGCCTCCACTATAGCAAGGTAAATGTAGTCATAAATAAACTACATGTGATTCTTGTACTTGAATATGTGTAGCTTAAAATAGTAGTTTGAGATGGTTATCTTGCCCTTTGTGGACCAATTCCTAATCCTAGGGAAGGTGATTGAGGCCATAAAGGAATCAATTAGGTATGAAATCATAAATAATTGATTTGAGGCCTTTCTTTTGATGGCATTAAATTGTCTACTTAGGAAAATATTGATTAAGTCTCCAATTAGAGGGGTAAGTTTTTCCTCTACCATGAAGTGTATATATGGGACCTATATCTTATTTACATAAGTATTTGAAGGGGAACTAAAGGCCCAATTCAATAGGGGAATTATTACCCTAATGTGTTCTCTTAATTACATGATAGGGATTCTACCACCAAGGCTTCTAATGATGTGAGGTTCTTGGTGAAGCTAAGTCTGAGGACATAGTCTAGGTTATGGTTATTGGTCTAGTCTTTGATCTTAGAAAGTTCCACATGGGGAAGAGGGAGCTTGTATTACTTCTCAAAATCAATAGGGGAAATGTAGGCTACCCCCTTTAAGTTCCCTTACCTAATAATCCATTAATTGTCTATTTTAAAATCAACAAATATGGGGGCAGTGAAATAGATACAATGTAATACCTCTACTTTTGTCATGGCATGATGAAGGCCCACCATTTAGACAACAACTACGTCATAGTGTCACCTTATCATGATGGCATTCCTCTATTCTTCTTATGAAATGGACTTCAACTCTTCTATAATCAAAAAGAGCTCAAACCAATTCCTAATCCCCAAATATTTAGTGTTGTGAGGTCCAATTCTATATCCTTGAATATCTAACCCTCATTGTCTCTTATCAAATTGATCTTGGTATCTTCCTTCAATTTTTTCCTACTAGCTACCATGGTCTCTATTTCTTGATAATTGTTCATGCTAAATTATAGACAATCTTTTTGAAATCTTTATTGTGCTTAAAAGCATACTTAAATTATCATTTTATTTAATTATAACAAATTAAATCCATTTGGGTCACTTTTATATCATTTTAACAATTTTATAGCTTTAATGGTGTAATATATCAAAGCTTCAAATTCTACATGTTATGGATTTAATTTGGACCTTTGCCTTTATATCTTTGTGTTTTTGAGCCCATGAGATCTTGAATTTTGTCCTTTTTGGATTGCATGGCACTTATGTGGCCATGGTTTGGACCTTTCATGACATTTTACATAAATGTTATTTGAACACTAGCCATTGGTATTTAAAAATACCTCCTTCATTTTGCACTATAGGAGCAAAATCCCAGATTAACATAAGCCATTGATTATGATTTGGGCCCTTGGGTGTGATTATGTCTCTCTATTACAAACTCCATGAACATGACACTTGGAATTTTACATGCCTTCTCCATGCTCCAAATATTTTGGTTAGTCATTCATCGAATGAATATCTACCACATGGTGAGGTTATGGGTCTTTGAAAATTCATTAGCATCCTCATGCCATTGGATCAAATCTAGTGATGGGACATGAACCATTGATCTAAAAAAAATGCCTAAATGTTACGTTAGTCTATTATTAAATTCATGATCAAGGATTAAGGTCCTAGGCTAAGGTTTGTTTCATGTTTATTAAACACAAAATAAACCTTAGGCTAAGGTAATTATGCCTACATTTTCTAATTTAATAATGAAGTGGCAAGGGTATATATAATTTAGGCTATTACATATGAGAAACCTTTCATTATCTTACACTTTGTGTGACAAGACCTAACCTTTTTAACATAATACTTAACATAAGCTCATAGTTTAAGGTTCATGATTCTCTTTAAAAAAATTCCATGAGGGCCCTTTTATATGAATTTAGCCTAATTATTTAGATTATAAGGCCATTTCCATGTTTTATATGTTGAAGGCTCTCATTGTTGAATATCTTTTGTGAATTTCCTTTAGATTATGAAGCCATTTCTAAGTTAAAATTGGATTTTGGAATATCATTATAACACTAAGTAAGATATTTCATTGGTTTAAAATGAATGGTCTTGTAGACATCAAATACATGCTTGTGGGTGTCAATTGATGGTCTCATGGTCATCTAATTTCAACTAGTGAAGTTTTAATTTTGATGGGCTTAAATTTGATGATCATACATATGTCAAGTTTGTATTTTTGAATGCTTGGAAGATGGTCATGTGAATGCCAATTTTAATTTCATTAAAATCTTTAGTTCTAAATTCAAGGAGGCCATTTGGCACTTCCATAGGGCTCCCCAAGGTATTGATGTTAATTTAGCCCACTAGATCAAATGCCACAATGAGGTGACGACCATAGTATCTTGATACAAGGACTTTATTTTGATTAGTGACTCTTTTAGATGGGTCCCTTTCATTTTAATCCTTGAATTTGATGGTGTTGCATGTCCATCTTTCATTCTTCTTACATCCTTTTGACTTTTTAATTATACCTAACTCCATCCGATCATGTCCTAGTAAGTGTGGATCATCAATTTATCAAATATGCATGTTATTTAATCCAAATTTCAAGTTATCCTCACTCCATTGGATCAAATCTCATGATAAAGTGATAATTGAAGAATCCTGTAAGGCTCAAGGAAGTTAATGCTAGGAAAGTAGAGATAATAAAAACTTAAGATTAAGGCATTAACACTAAGGACATGATTGTATTAATAAATACATTGGGACCTTAATTTTAAAGTCTTAGGCCAAGTTTGGGAATATAAAAGTACCCTACATGATGAAATTTAGTTAGGCCATAAGGAGCTTTAGAAAAGGGGGAAATAACAAAGGGGATCAAGTTTCTTAGTCAAGTTGTGTTAAAAAACATGACAGCCTAAAATATGTGTTTTATACTTAATTCTATAAATTAATTTAAAAATGGTTCCCACCAATTAAACTCTCACCTTTATTCAAATTTAAATTGAGGGTTTGCTAGGGTTTTGGAATACAAGATTCATGACGATATACACATTAGAACCTACAATTAAAATCCAAATGAACTTCATTGGCACTATTAGTCTAGATTTAAATAAAATTAAAACTACATATGCCTACCATTTATTAAATTGGATAATATTAAAATTATAAAAAATACCTTAACATGTTAACATTTCCATGTTATAAGATCAGGATTTCTTAAGGGTCCCAATTTAAAAAAATGGGATATGTTGGTCCCAACAAAACCCTATAAGTTAAAAGGTATGAAGAATTCCAGAAAAATAACAAATCAACATAATTTAGCTCATACAAGAGTTTTATAATGATAAAAACCATCCATACAAGATTAACATATCGTGTCAGTTAAAAACATATCAAACCATAATTATTCTAAAATCAATGCAATGCATTATTAACCACATAGACAACCAATGAAAAGTAAACACTCATTATTTTTAAAAATCACTAATAATATCAATCTCATTTGAGCAATCAAAAGTGTGGAGTGTGTGGGTCTAAAATAATTCTCTAAACCCCCAATGTTGATATATGCACCACCCCCTCTAATGAAACTCTCCCTATGAACTTCCTAAGAGGGTGTGATTGTCTTGTAACCACCTCAATTACTTGAATTGGTAGTTAGTATGAACTCAATATAAACATCAAAATATAACCATAAATAAATGGTGAAATGAAAATAATCAATAATTAAAATTATTCAACATGATCATAAATCATAATAAGACATATACAATAGTTATCCATCAAGATATTGATAATTAAACAAATCATATAATTTCCAATCATACAATAAGTGTATCATAATCATACATAAGTAAGAATTATAAATCAATAGTCTTGAAACCTAATATTATTTCTTAAATAATTTTATAGAGTGTAATGGGATGTGACATACATCCCCCCTAAAACAGGTCATCATCTTTATGACATTTCAAACAATTCTTATGAAATAAAAATAATGCTTAGTAGAAATATTATTTAAGTAAATGAGGAAACAACCTCAAGAATTCATCATACACTTCCCATGTAGCATTATCCTCAAAATATTGTTCCATTTAACCTTACATTGAGATACTTATCAACTATTCAAGATAATCTTATGGGTATCAATTATTTTGATAGGTTCAACTATGTTCACCTTTGCATCCTAAACCTATAATGCATTCCAATCTAAGGTATAAGATGGATCAACTATATATAAATTGATTTTTTCCAAGGAAATTTTTTTTATGATTTATTTTTAAATTTTTTAATTTTGAAAACACATATTTAGCTTTTTCCTCCTTCCTTCTAGCATAAGATACACCAAATATCACTAATAAAGTCAAAAGTGGATAAGGAGAGTTTCAAAAATCTAAAATAAATACTTAAATATTTTTTTCCATCATCTTCTATGAAAAATGTCAAATAATCCCACAAATATAGTGATCATAAGTTGATACTACCACTATTACATAATATCTAGGCAAGTATGATGATGGAAAAAATAGGAAACAATATTATTCTAAAATAAGTATAAATAGATCAATTTATTATTCCAATTATTCTAAAAATGCATTATCTAGTACCAAGTAGATATAGTGGTCACCCATTATATTAACTAAGCTCATCTCTATTACTATTATAATTAGAGAAAATAGTTCCAAATTTATCATAAAAATAAGGCTAAGGATCACACCATCCTATCTACCTTTGTATAGGTAACATGCAAGACAATGTTTCCCTACTTACTCATCAAGTTACACAACTGATTATAGCTTATCTCATATTTTTATGCTATCAATATGTTTTATACCTACTAATACACACTCACCCAAAGGTGAAAGGTACATAAAAGGATTATCAAAATAACCTATTTAAGCTATATGAGATAAATATCAATCTAATTAAGGATCAAATCATTCAGCCAAGCATCCTAGACCAATCAGTGAATGTTGCATGAAATCATAGTCACACCAACCAATGTAATTCCAAAGATCAATAAATATTAAAAATGGCTAATTAGTCCTATTTAAATTTAGAAATGAATGTAGGAAATAAAAGTATGAGATCCATTAATCATAAATATTATAATAAATAATAAATAATTAAATAACCTCAAAATCCATTACAAGGTAATTCATGTAAGAGTGATCTAATTATATATGTTGGAATAATATATTTTCATAGCCAAGGAAACATATGGAATACAAATTAATTTAACTAAGAATAATGCCTTATTTAATATGAGGAGGTTTCCCACCCTACTATGTGGTGACAATTTTTGAGGGGTATTCTAAGATTCACTTCTCCTAGTATTGATGTCCCAAAGGAAAATATTTCATTTTTAATACATAATTTCTTGGGTGAAAATTATTCTATACACATAAAAATCCATTTTTTTATAATTCAAGTGACCTTAGTGACTTTATTAAAAATACAATGGTCACTAGCGTGCTCAATCTTAATTAAAAAATTATTATGGTTCTATAAATATCTTACTTAAAAAATTATCAAAATAGTTCTATAAATATCTTAAAATTTTATTTTTTAAGTTAAGTACTCATCTTCTAATATGGTATGAAAAAACACCTTCAACACACTAGGTCAAACCGAACATCTAAATAATTCTACGTAGTTATTGGTTTTCCCATGGTACACACTCAAATTAATTCAAGACTGCAAACCAAAAAAGGATCCTTAACTAATATCAAAACTTTCATGTTTCAAGTTTCATATGCTCATGGTATTTTAAGAAACTAATACTATCAATTTATGCCAACCTTGTGAGGAAAAAAAACATCATAATATAATTTAATATACAAAAATCACTTATAGATAATTATAAAAAGTCACCCTTATAGGATTCATCCTCTTATGTTAATAATTTTACAAGATTCAAGAGTGTGTAATCCATAAACTATTTTTCTTATCCCTTCTAAAGATTAGTTCAAAATTCCACAATCCAATCAAGGTGTGAAGATATTATGCAAGAGAATCATTAAAAATTTTAATTATTAATTCACACAATACCTTATGTCATTGAACCACATATGCATTTCCACAACTCATACTATTCACCTGAAATGCATAGGTCCAAACATATAAAATAAAGGTTACTTGAAATGGTATACATTATTTGTAGCTCAGATAACATAATCAATGACAAATATATGCTTTAAAAAAATAGCATATGTATACCACTAAATAAAATTATGTTCTTATCTTACATAAATTTTATTACTCTCATAGTCTACCTACTCATATGGGTGCTACCACCAAAAGTTCAACATTTTGCTATGATTATCCAGGATACCTATAATAGGAGATAATAATGTTGCACAATCATCAGTCTAGTAGAGTTGATAATTACTCCCACTTAGTGCTAACATACCCTAAATACCACATGTTCTATATATATCTAGGTGACAAACAATACTCAATGATCTTCTCCTTTACATGATATATTCTGAGTGGAATCCCATGTGTGATTCCATAATATTATTGGTCTATTTTACGCTACTTAGTTACACAAACCAATATTTATCTTATTAAGGATCTATTTAATAATATCTATCAAATATTTTTGAATGATAACAATAGGCCAAGTGTTGAACATGTAGATTTGATACCACAATGTCAAAACTCCATTGGGTTAACCAATAATTACACTATTTTTTTCATAGATTACATTTGAATCATCTATATGCAACTACACTATTTGACTAATTAATGTATCCAACTAATAAATACATAATAAATAAATCCACTTGTTAAATAAAAGGATTAATTTATCTTTCAAATAGTCTATAATAGATTATAGGGTGAATATATTTCACAAAATGATCAGTGGAAGGAAAGAATAATGATATAAACCACATTTCATCTATAATAATCATAAAACCATTGTTTTCATAATATTAGTCATTCATTAAAAATCCATATCCATTGTTGTGTTGAAAATCCATCAAATAAAAGTTTAAAACATATTTGCAAAGTTAAATATAAAATATATTATGTGAAACAATACAAATGATCTTCACACAATGATCCATGAATATAGCCTATGTATAATCCCAAATGGTTAAATCATATGATAGAGGAATACCATCATCTGATTTATTTAACTCCAACAATATACAAATGGTCTACCACACACCTCCCAATTGGGAGTGATCCTACCCTACATGAAAGGGAAAATAAGAACATGATTTAACCTTTTAGGGTTTTACACAAGTAACTCCTATGTTTGGTTAAAGGGATGAGAGACCTATATTAGTTAAATAAATATGCATAAATTAAGTAATAATTTTTATAACCTTTGACTTTTTTTGAAATTATACAAATAGTAAAAAATATGGATAAATACAGACTTATCTAAAACTGACTGTCATAATTGATCTAGGTTCTAATAATTGAGATCTAGGTAGTAGTCTATGTCATCAATAGGATTTTGGTATTCATCTATTCACTAGATATTAACACCCAATTTATATAGTAGTGCCATCTATGTTTAGTGTCATCAATGTGTCGCTAATGTCCCCTCTATCGTATTGTTCCTATTTTCTAAGAGCACATGAAACTGTGTTTGTATGTTTGGTTCCTGCATGACCAAAATTTGTAGCTCTATGTTGTACCTTTAAAACCTAATTTGATTTGAAAATCATAATATCATTACAAGTATGGAATAAAAATTAGTTTTCAATATTTTAATAGGATAGACTAAACATCCTCAACACTCTGATGTGTATAGAGTCTCCTACATACCAATACTCTGAGGAGGGATCAAGTCTGATGTAGTTTTCCAACCTAGTTCTTAATGTATATACAAGTGAATGTTAAAATGAAAGTGGCCTTATATGCCTTGAATGTGCTTTAGCTTTAAAATGCTTGAAAACTAGAATTAGGGATGTTTTTTAATGGTATTATGCATAAATTAGGGTAGAATAGGGATAAAACACCTTAATTATGCACAACTTTTTCTTTGGTTTGAATTGCTTTTGTATCTATTTTCCATCTAGTGAATATAGGTGGATTAGACTTGTATTTATAGGGTTATGATACTTGTTTGGATAAGAAAATGAGCTTAGGCTAGACTTAAGAGGGCACACATTTTAAATACTATTTATTGGGAAGAGTTAGGGCTAAGGACACTAGCACCCATTTGGGGACACTAACACCATGTGGCTATAGTGTCCTAAATGTGGAACTAATGTCATTTTGGCAAATTGTTAAGAAATTTGGATTATGTTCTAAGATGATATTTATGGTAGTATGTTATGATTTTTTGTAGGTGACTATGGTCTTTTGTGTGATTGTAAATGTAGGTCTAATGCTCAAGGATAGGTTTGTGGCAAGCTTAGGGATATGTTAACTCAAGCAACACTCTTAACATCCAATTACCACTTTTAGGTGATTAGATCCCCCCACATGATAGTAATGCATCAAAGTGAAATGACTAGAATAAATGGAAAAGGAAGTGAACCTAGATTTACCCTAAAATTGAAGCCCCTATAGCTAAGTTTGAGTATGAAAATCTATGTCTACATATGTGGAACATGATCCAAAATAATGTCCTACAATGAAACATGTAAAATTTAGTCCATAATTTAGAGATGATAGGAAGCAAAAGAATATGATAAAATGAAATAACTAGGAAAATTTGAGTAAAAAAGAGAGGAAAAGAATGGATACACCTTGTTGGGAATGTGAACCAATGCATGAACCTAGTGACAACTTGTGTGTGTGAATGTGTATAGTGATCATATCATTGAATAGATCAAACTAGCCTAATGGCTTGATCAATCCTCATATCAGTGGCTTAATAATTCAATATGAATTTGAATACATCATTTCCTACCCTTACTTGGTGGATCCTAATCTTTGTGAATAACTTGGATAAGATTTTATGTGTGTTGAACCCTCTCATATAGGTGGCTCAAGAAATAAAGTAGGCCATGATTTCATCATATCTCCCTATGTAAAGTAGACATATATGCAATTGCATTGTTTAAAGTGTTAAAAGTATCTAACTAATTAATCTAACTATGTATTCAACTCTATAGCCACTTAGGTATATTAGGTGGCTCTGGGCCACTCGAGAATGCCAACCACTATAGATGGAGTAAGGAATGAATCTAGTGACAACATAAAATGTTATATCAAATGTATACATCATAGATAATGACATGTATTTTCCCATTCCATATAATAAACCTATCTCAAGCTAAGTATATAGAAACTATGTGCCACACACATGCCCCTAATCTGGTATCTGAGTATACTAAATTTGAATCAAGTATGTAATAATTGGACCCTCATAACTAATTTGAATGTATGTATGATCATGCAACACATGATTCCCCCAAATATAAGTAAATGTTATGAATTTGAGGTTAAATTAATATATCTAATTTAAATTTGAACATAACTACAAAACATGTGACTATATCTATGCAAATTTATATTGTACATGGTGTACTATTCTAAATGATCTGGAGTATCCTAAAGCTGGGGCTACTAGATAGTAACACCTTATAGTGGACAATGGAAGCCTATTGTGATAGTGTCCCAATATAGGTGATAATGATTACCTAATCTTATCTTTTTGTGATCTAAATTGATTATTGAGTCTCTAATCTATTTCATGTTTGTCCTAAGTCTTATATCTAAAACTTAGCATGTGTGTTGCAATGTATCTATGAAAAGAAAAATAAGATCATAATATATATGAAAAATCCCTATAAATACCCCCTCACATGTGCATGATATTATAATATAATGTATAAATGTAACATTATAATGTAAATGTATCTAATTTTAAGTAGGAAATTTAATATGTATGTTATAATCTAGCATTACATAAGGGTGTCAAGATAGATGTAAGCAATGTATATAATAGTAAATCTAAGTAACTACTTAGTGGGATGGGGCATGATGTCCATCAAAGCTCACAAGTAGGGAGGGTAAATATATGAGATATCTCATGGCATCAAAAAATGATGTGTGTGTGTGTGTGTGTGTAACAAGAAAGTACAAGTGTCATGGTTTAGAATCATACAATTAAGCAAACATATAATCACATGAGGCACACAAAATATAATCTAAGGGGCCATAATACAATAGACATGGCCACATGTCACTAAATTTGAGAGTGAAAACATACAAGGACATGTTAAAATATCCACATACATAAACAACAAGAAATTTGGTGTAAAGACACATATAAGGACATTCTCAAATGTTTTAATATAGAATCATGAAAAATCACACATAAAGGACATGGGCACAAGTCTAAATCATACAAACAGATAAGTGAAATATAATCCAAATAAAACTAGCATAGTCAAATGCTCTTAAATATGGTAGAAGCAAAGGAAACATAATCACGTCTAATATAGGAACTAGAAATGAAAGTATGTATAATTGCGTAATACAAATCTATGTAAATGCTAGGATGCATATAATACAAATCTATGTAAATGCTAGGATGCATATATTCTAATTCTAACTAGTGATAGTTGGCAAAAAATATGAGAAATGAGGAGTAATGATCAAAATCAAGATAAATCAATGTGTAACTAAACTGTATAGTATCTAAAGATAAAACTTGGTTATAGCAACTATGTATGAGATGTCACCAAGTGGGTGGATGTATCAAATGTAGAAACCTAAATCAGTGTAAATGCCTCTAATGAGTAGATGATAGCTAGTCTAGATCAGTGTAGTGGACTAGAGTCCTATCCATAATCTATAAGCACTTGAAAAGAATAAGTGAAGCATATGTGTATGATAAAACTAGATATACGAGGATAGATAATAATATGTAATATCTGACAAGTAATAGAAATGTAAATATAGTGATACATACAATATATAAAATTTTGTATTTTTGAAATATTTGAATGTTTTTATATTTTGAAATGTTATATTATTTTTCTATTTTCTGAGCATGAGCTATGAACAAGCAAATGAAAATAAACTATGTATAAGGAGAAAGAGAGAGAAGGAAGTATGTACAAGGGTAGGAACCATACTAAGCAATGAGTCTTAGGGGAGACTCACTATCATTATGGCTTGTGTTGAAAATAAGAATGATAATATCTCATATAGTGTGATTGTAATGATGTAGTTGAATGTTTTTGTAGTAGGAATCTAAGTATTATTCATCATCATAATCGTAATATTGTTCAACATTAGAATCATAATAACTTGGAATGCTAGATATAATTTCTTGATGTAACGGAGTCGACCTTTTTGAATTGTGTTTCAAAATATTGAATGTGATTTTGTCCTTTGAAACTATGCTTGTTATAGATGCATGGTATTGTGGAAGCTATTTTTTTAGAAAACATGTATTGATAATGCTTATAGGTTGAGCATGATATTAACTTTACAACATAAGATCCTACTCTTTCTATAACATGTCCTATGTATCTAGGTGCTTTGTCTTGATAAACTATATATGTGAATGATGTGCCTTATGATGTTCAATCAACCTCAAACTTTGTTGACCAATATTATAAATTATTATAAGAGGATAAGTGATGCCTTGGGCTTGTTTGCCCAACCCTTGACCATGATAATCATACTATTGTATATATTTGTGACCAAAATTATACCATATTAAATGTTGAGACTCCTTTTGAAAAGGTATATTTATTTCATTTATCTATGTTTTTACTATTTGTTGATGTTATTTTGCTTTTACAACCTTTTGTATTTTTGATTTATGCTTTGTTAACCATTTTTATACCATGTTTGAATTTGACCCTTTTTGAATTGGTGGATGTGCCATTGTATGTATAGATTATGTGTCACTATGTGGGTCATTTTTATCCATTATCTATTATATTTTCATTTTTAATGCTAAACAAGAATCAGTGTAGTGCCCATGCATTCTATGATATGCACAAAAATATTTGGATCTCCTCATCGGGTGTAGAAGAGGTAGGTTGATCAACATATCTTTAATCATTTCCTTTAGTTTCTCACTTGAACTCTTATTTTACCTTTTAATGATCCTTAATCACTAGTTGTAGATGTAATTTGTTTTGATTTCATGTTCTGATATGCAACATTATTTTCCAAAATTTGACTAGTTGAAGATGTATAAACATGATTTACACTATTGTACCCTAGTGGACTTTGTCTTGTAAATTATTTTTCCACTATTTTAATATTTTCATGTATTAGTTGATTTTGATTTTGTAAACCTATAATTATCTTTCTCATGCTAATAATTTGATTCCTTAGAGTTTCACAAGTTTAAACCCTAGTTGTCTCTTATTGAACATTTAGGCACACACCTTACAGTGAAGATGTGTGAAAAGGTTGAGTATGGGGAATTGGGAAATTAGTATACTATGCTTCATCTCATGGAGGAATGAAATCATGGACCTAGTTAGAAGGAAATTAGCTATCAACATCATGGAGATGAGGAGGAGAAGGAAATTATTTCCTATGCATAAGATATGACACTAAAACTTGCAACATAGTTGTTATCTTATGTGTTAAATGTTCTATATGATTAAAGAATTATTTATTAATGATTTTTCTCATATAATAAAGAGAACATTCCAAATAAATAATGCAACATGAAAGATATTTTAGATGATATGAAGTATAATGTATGCATATATCTATGTGAATAAAGAATGTTGTCTTAATTATTTTGCACATAGAAGAAATAGAATATGCGATGGAAATTGCTAAATATTTCATTTGATAGTAAACATCATCTATACATGTAATGATGTATTTTCTTAGTTCATTATGAATTAATGGCAATAAGCATGAAAATGAAAGTATGAAAATTTGAAACAAAATGTAATTTATTTATTCTATCATTATGATCATGATGATATGAATTAGAAGATATGTGAATCTAAAATATGAGTAAGAATAGAAAAAAGGATACAAACCCTAAGTTTGTCTAAGGTTAGTGTTTTTGAGTATAGGGTTTATTTGCAACAAATTTATACTATATTTAAATAATTTTAAACCCTAATATTAAATTTATCTTACCAAATAGGTTATCTAAAAAATAAAAATTTAGAAGTATGCAACCGTAATTTATTGCATATAAATTTGGATTAATGTAAACTAGGGGTTTAGGAAATATTTGAAGTAAGGAAAGTTCACCAAATGATTTAACCTTTTAGGGTTTTACACAAGTAATTCTTATGTTTGGTTAAAGGGATGAGATGCCTCAATCAGTTAAATAAATATACAATAATTAATTAATACTTTTTATGATCTTTAACTTTGTTTGAATTTTTATAAACAGAAAAAAATATGGATAAATAGAGACTTATCTAAAAATTGACTATCACAGATGATTTGTGTTCTAAAATTTGAGATCTAAGAAGTACTCTATGTCATCAATAGGATCATAGTATTCATATATTAACTTAGTAGTATCACCCAATTTTTACCATATAACCATCTATGTATATTTTATTAATGTGGCACTACTGTGCCCTTTGTGTAAATATTCTTATTATATAAGAGTACATATGCCTGTGTTTGTATGTCTCATTCTTGCATGACCAAAACCTATAGCTATGTGTTGTACCTAGAAGATTTGATTTGATGTGAAAACTCTAATATAATTAAAAATATGAAATAATAAATAAGTTTGAGTGTGTTAGTAGGATGTAATAGACAACCTCAACACCTTATTGTCTAGAGAGTTACCTACATACTGATACTTTGAGGAGGGATCAAGTTCGATGTGGTTCTCCCACCTAGTGCTTGATGTATTTGAAAGTGAATGATAGAATGAGAGTGGCCTTGGATTCCTTGAATGTGATTTAGATTTTAAATGATTTAAAAATGGACTTAGGTCTGATGTATATGGTATTATGCAAAAATTATGGGAGAATAGGGCTTAAATACCTTGATTTTTCATAATTTTGTCTTTGGTTTGAACAGCTTTTGTATCGATTTTCCATCTAGTGAATAGAGGTGGATTAGACTTGTATTTATAGGTTCTATTACCTTTATATTTTCCATAAAATGAGCTTAGGATGACATTATGAGGAGAAATTTTTTGAAAAAATATCCTTTGGGAAGAGTCAGGGCTAAGGATAGTAGCACCCAGTTGGGGACACTAGCACCATGAGGCTATAGTCTCCTAAATGTGGTATTAATGTCCTTTTGGTAGACTGTTAAACAATTTTGATTGGGGTTTGAGATGATAGTTATAATACTATGTTATGATTTTCTATAGGTGATTGTGGTCTATTAAATGATTGGAAATGTAAGTTTAATACTCAAGGATAGGTCTATGGGTAGGTTGAATCAATCCACACTATTAACATCAAATTACCACTTTTAGGTGATTACAAAATAATACACATATCAAAAAATCAACTAGAACCCATGTGTGTACTGTCAATATTACATGAAAAAATAATATAAACCATGGATTATAATTTTGTATCTAAATTATATCAGTAAACACATGTAAACTAGAAGTATAATGGACTGACAATGTCTCAGCTATAACATTATTTTAGGTTATTTCAGCCAACATTAGTCCCTAGAGCACTTGGATATTTGGAAAGGGATTTTGTTTTTGAAAAATTAAATTGAATACTTTCATTTTCAAGTACCTCATAATGGTTATATTCATTTTTAATCAGGTCTACATGAGTCCTTATCATTTTGATTCATTGGAGGGGTCTTGACATTATTATTAATGTAATTTTTTGTGTTATACCTATTAGAGGACTCTTATCCATGAAAAAGAATGTGTCTCAAGGTCTTGTTTAAGTCTTGGTTAACCTTGTTAAGTATCACTCCATACTGAGAAGCATTCAAGTTAATAGAAATGCAATACTTGGTCAAAGTTTTAATTGTGTCATCTCATGAACAAAGCAAAAATATCATAATAGGTGATTTTCAATAGAAAAGAGGTAAACAAGAGTCTAATGAGGAATAATTAAGTTATGAACATATAAAAATGGTATTAAAACTATAATTTAGGGTGAAAAAAGGTTAACATGTCTTATTTAAGCCCATTTAAGTCATTATTAGAAAGTAGACCCTTAATAATATCTCATAAAGCCATATAGTGTTTAAAATACTCCTCCATGAATCCCTCCATCTGTACAAAAGTGTCAAAATAGGTCAAAATTTAATAATTTGCCTCTTTTACTTGATTTTAGTGGATTTCATTTCTCCTTCAACATGGAAGAGTTTCTTGACCATCACAAAACCATTTCATATTAAACATGGTTATGGAGGTTTAATGGATTCCTAGATGTTTTTAAGGGTATTTCAATACAAATTAAGTCCATTAATGGATGAAAATAAAAAATTTAAAGTAAGGATTGGAGACAATAAATATTCCATGAAACTATAGACCTATAAGTTTCATGTTCTAGCCCTGAATGCAAATTTGAGAATTTCCCTCTTTTCCTTGGTTTTAGTGGCTTTCATTTCTCCTTCAATATGGAAGAGTGCCTTGACCATCACAAAATTGTTTCATATTAAACATGGTTATGGAGGTTATATGGATTAATATATGTGTTTTAGGGTATTTTAATGCAAAATAATTCCACTGATAGATGAAAATAACAAATTTAAAGGATTGGAGACAAGCAAGCTTCCATGAAAGTGAAAACCTATAAGTTGCACATTTAGCCCTGAATGCAAATTTGTAGAGGTTTTGTAATGAATAATGCATTATAATAAAATTAAATATCCTTATTTAAGTATTTATTGGGTTTACTAACATTATTAGTGGTTATTCTAGGTAGAAAGAGGCAAAAAAGCTTCCAATTATGAAGTTTTTCATGAAAAATAAGGTTTTACGAAACTTTATAGGGATTTTTGTAACTTTATGGTAGCTTACCAAGGAACATAAGGGTAAAATTGAGTAAATAACATGATTTTTAAGCCTTTATCGGTATTTAAAGAGGATATCCATGCTCTAAACCTCCAAAATAGGCCAAACTCATATCAAGACCTCCTTCACAGACCTCTACATGCTATTTTTTAGGATGTGCTAATTATCCGTAGGATTTACATGGGCATGTAAAAATATTGGAGATGGATGAGTAGGTTTTAAAGGGTATATTACAGGTGTTATAAATAAATAACACCCTAACATAGATATGAATTATTGTTAAGAATTCAAAACAATCTTCAAATGAGCACGATAGAGGCACAAATTTGGGGTTCATTTCATTTCTACTAATTCATGATGAAGGATAGATCTTAGAGGAGGTTAGGAGATGAATATAACCTAATATAAAGATAAATAACCCAATTTATGATCTTAAAATAATTTTATATGGTTAAAAAAATTACAAGTGGTCTTAGAGCTCTCGAAAACCTTAAGAGTCTATGAATGATATTTTGTTATTTTGGCACTTGATCAAGTGAAATAGATGATGATTAAAGTATTTGTGATGAAAATATCCTTATTTAATTCTCATATAAATTTTAAAGTCTTGTTAAGGTTTTTCTTCAATCTTTGTTAGGTTTTTGGGCTTATATGTGGTCACACAGGCCTATAGACCAAAATTGAAGTTTAAATGTACCTTGACATGTTTTATTCTCATGAGTAGACCTTATAAAAATATAATGACCTAATTTATTTCATAATAAACCATATATATGCATGTCTATTCTCATGAGATCCATTCTTAGTTTTTGAGATGGTTTTAAGCCTAACAGAGAGCATATAGGCCTACACATCTAAAAATGAAGTTTTCAATGAACCTTGAGTTGTTTTCACTTGATGAAATGTCCTCATGCATCTTAAAATAATCCTTTTTATCACCCTCCAAGAATTATTTCAAGTTACTAGGCTTATTGAGCCATGGTCAGGGTTTCTAATTTAGGTTTAAGCTTAAGATTACCACTATAGGCATGTAGATATAAAAGTGAGTTTTCAGAACATCTTGAGGTATCTTCTTGATTAGTGATCTTAATAAATTTCAATAACCTTCCTCCCCTAAAATTAAATATCATTCGCACATGTATGTAGTTACCCAAGAGTTCTAATTACGAACGTTTTAATGTTGTCTCAAGCTTGGGAAAAACGCACGCAAGCCTACAAGCACATAAATGGAGCTTTAATGAATTTTTAGTTATTTTAATTGAATTAGAAAGTCCTCAAGAAATTTATAAATCTTAAACTTGAATTTAAGGTCATGTAATTCCATACGTTGGCCCATAATAGTCCAAGTTGTAATGTTTTGAAGGAATTTTCAATACTAAGTTTAATATTATAGGTATACAATAAGGAAGAGGGGTTTTAAATTAATTTTAAGAGATATCCTCATGGGGTAAGAGATTTACCAAGCCAAAATACATACCATCTTAATACTCATGTTATATATAGGGTATAGTCTCATGGGAGTCATTCTCAGAGTAAAAATTAGGTGTTTAAAACTTAAAGGAAATTTGTAGGTCTGTAGCCAAGGAATGGGTCCTCAAAGTGTTTCAAAATGTTTTATCCCTCAATAAGAAGACTATAAATAGGCTTATAAATCCCCCTCTTACTCATATTTCCTTTCAAGTAAGGTGTAGGCTCATTAAATCCCCTATCAATTTTCAATAAAGGGTTCAAGTTTTAAAGAGACTTCTTAAGCCTACATAAAAGTGCAAGGTCTAACATGTTTAAAGTATTATCTCCATACACATAATATTTTAAAACTTTATAAATTACTGATGTTTTCTATCTTGAAGGAACCAATTGAGTCTCAATCTCTCTTAGTGCATGACTTAAGGGGTTCATTGGGAAAGGGGTGGGTAGAAAATTGGTGCATCATAGGATTTTTGTCCTTTACTACCAATTATTATCCATCAACCCATATCCTAAAAACATTCCCCTAAGCTTTTCCTCCTCTTTTTCACCATCCTCTAGTCATTTTCCACCTTCATTAACTCTTCCCTAGCCTAGAATATTTATATTCGATTTACATTACATTGTTATCCCCATTGACTTTGTACTCTAATTGATAAAACTTATCTAGGGTCTAGGTTGGCTTCTAGGTCAGCCTTTGGCTGACCTAGACCAAGACATAATTTATTTTTGTCAATAATGATATAAGGTTAAATGGGTCAAATTTGTTATCCTAAAAATTGAGAAAGGACTAGGGTTAGATTCATATATATAAACACATCAATTTAACCATTCTTAGAGAGATAAAAAGAGTTAATTATTTATTTGTGCTTCTTTACATTCTACTCTTTTTCCATTCTACTTGAGGAGTCTTAACTTAGGGTTTCTAATTGGAGAATAATCTTGTTTTGTGGAAAAGTCTTGGATGATTTGGAGTTTATTAGTGATCCTTACAAACCATAATAACCTCTTTAAAATCACCTTTTTATAAGGGAGAGATTGAGTCTTGATGGGTTCATCTTCAATGTAAGTATATCTAACTTTGTTCCTTTCTTTTAGTAGATAGAAGTAGCATAAGTAATGGCTTTTGAATATATTGCTCTCTCCATGCATTAGGGGTTTACCTATACATAGATTAATTAGGATTATCTTATTCATGTTTAATTTTATTTTTACTAACCCCACATTGTGCCATAAACCTTAGTGAGAACTATATTATACTTTACTTGTTATTAGTTTAGTGAACATGAAAACATAGGACCTAGTTAGGGTTATTGCATAGTTTTTTTTGACTAGAGGCTTTTCAACCCTCCCTATGAATTTTTTATGGTAAGAGATCCCTTGGATAGGTCTATCAGATATATCTTGATCATGACCTTAAATATATAATGTATCCACAATAGGAAGTGTAAATAGGATTTGTCTTCTCTAATCTAGTATTGATTTATAAATCGATTGCATTTCTCCTTGCATACATTTTGGTGAACCCGACATGAATCTAACCCTTGCAGGTTTTATTTCATGATATCATTTATATCATTTCATTATATTTTTCTATATTTAAAACATTTTAAATAACTATATATTATAATTCTAACTTTTTATGCATAGGTTTAACACATAGTCACTTCAAAATGACTTTGTTTTATCTATATAGGTCTTAATAAATTATAGGTTACTAGATCAAACATATCGACAAAATACTCTTTTTGAGTTTTATATTATCATACACTATGAAACAGGTCAAATCTATATAGTAATTATTTATACCAACATACATGTTAATGAATACTATCAAACAGGTCAACGTTGATCCTTATTCTTCTTCAAAATATAGGGTTTTGTAGAAATTTATGAAACTAGTTGACCTAGTTTGCAAAATTTGAAAGCAACAACTAAAGAATTAAAACATAAAATTTGAAATATAAATCATTTCAAAACCCACAAAATTTCATTTCTTTCCTCTCTATGACATTTTAGTATTTCTTTCAGTTCTATTTATCACAAGTTAGCATTATTCAAAACTATAACCCCTTATATAACTTGGTCAACCTAGTCATACTAGTTCTATAGTGTATTTTATATCCAAGAAACATTATCAAAATATTAAACTCTATTCTTAAACAACTTAATTATACAAAACATAAATAACCTAATCAGCTCTATTATATACTATTTGCATAAAATTTCCCCTGAACCAACTCTATACTATTCTTAATCAAAGAATTAGCATTTATTCACTATTAATTATTTCACATTTATTTTTAAATATACTTGCATGATTAGATTAACTCACATAATCTAAATAGGTTTTTTTTTATAAATAACCATTTTAGTTACATTATTTTACTCTTTTTCACACACTACCAAATAATGTAAGATTCAAAACATATTAAAACACTTGTCTTCCCAAGGCCTACCTACTTAGATTTCATCACAAAGGGGGAAGCTCACTTGGTTTTCTAGCCAAGTATACATATGTGGTTAATGGTATATATTTTAAAATAACTTTATGCCATTATCATTATGGGATGGTGAAGTTATGGGTTTGGCCCCAATACCAAGCTAGTACCATTGCCAATACAAATCTCTTTTATCTCAAACATCCTAAAACCAACTTTAGACTACTTTATAATTCCATATTGTAGCCAACTCTCCTATCACATTAAAATCAAAAATTTATAATTATCTAATGAAACTTAGTTTGACCACTTAGTTATCATTTACTTTTAATTTGATTTTTTTCTCTTTGATCATTGCATGTTTTATTAAAAAAAATTGCATTGGCCAACAGTAGAGCAACATTTTGTGTTGTGTTCCCTAATTACATAAATCACATTGATCCAATTATTTGTGTATTTAATTTAATCCATTATCAATTATTTCGTAAAGTTTTTCCCCCATCTCAACATAATACCATCTTGGTCGATATAGTCTCTTATAGACTATGTTTTACCCTCCTACCAATAGTACATAGTCAATCTACATGACTGCATCCTCTTCCCTTTGTTATATCCTCTATCAAGTAGTACAAAGTTGACCCATAAACTATATATTATTCTCATCCTATGTTTTATAATTACTCTATCGACCCAGTCTACTTGGTACCTATTAGCTGACCTTGTCCCTTATTGTTCAAATTTATTATTTTATCTAACTTAGTTCTCTATTTGGCCAACCCTTTCCCTAATTCTCTTTATTATATCCTAAAATTTGTTTCTCTCATCAATAATCATGAAATCCCCCATCAAAATCTTTTTGGATAACTTGAATCCATTTAGATACTATATGAGGTATTCTTTTCTTCCTTTATTTACCTATTAAGATAATCCTCACTCTTGGAATACTTCTTTCCCTCCCTCATCTATAGATTGAAACATGGTTCACATCATACCACAAGATGAGGTAGGTGGATCAAATCCTTTTGATATTTTATGAAACACTATTATCGCCATAAACCTTGTAAAATAAATGATAAAACTTATTTAGGGTCTAGGTTGGTCTTTGGATGACCTAGACCAAGACCTAATTTGTTTTTGTGAATAAAGATACAAGGTAGATTAAGTTGAACTTGTGGGATTAAACTTTAAAAAATGACTAGGATTATATTTAGCTATATAAACACATACATTTCACTATTATTAGGGAGAAAACAAGAGTTAATTATTCATTTTAACTTCTTTATAATCTAGGCCATGGTATATGTTGATGCTAGAAGATTGCACCCTTGGTAGGAGGCCGAGCTCCTACCTTCTCCTCGCAGCTATGGAAACTCCCCTCTCGCTTGTGGGACTAGCGAAGCTGGAGGGAAGAGTCTATAGATAAGGGCTAGCTCCCTTTGATGCATCATGTTTGTTCTAGGAAGTGCAAACACACACACATATATAGATATAATGGGGGGATGAAAAGGGAGAAAGCTACAGGAAAATAAACTACTCTAAGGAGGTGATACACCAAAATGAAATGACTTTCTCACATCCACTCTTAAAACCAAATGAATGCATACATACACTTCACACTTGGCAGAAGGACCAGACTACAAAATCTTGATAGGGAGGTTTTAATGAAAACACAAAGAATAGAGGTTCACCAAAGGTGATATGAGAGGCACACTGAAAGGTAACTTCTCTATTTCTACACCCCAAATAGAACTCTCCTCCTCTCAATTGTAGAGATGGCACTTTGTAGACAATAGATATGCTGGTGTTGAACCTGTGAAAGCATCAAGAAATAATGATTGAACACAAACAAACACTCAATACATACTCAGAAATTTCTATCCAAGATAGAGGTAAAAAAAGTGTTTATTGATTCAAGTGAAATTTTTCCAGGGCTGCGCCTTACAAATGTGGAATATCCTTTCTCAAATGACAAGTATTCAATATATAGGAGAAGAAAGGAGGCCTCTTTGGCACCCCCCTTTACAAGTAGCCCATTGTGTCCCCTCATTGGGAAGAGGAAAACACTGTTGCCAATGTCATCTTTCTAGAATAGGCCTGTTAGAACCATGTTGTATAATCACCAAATTTGACTTTGGCATTCGAGCATTAATGTTGAAACATAGGGTGCACCTCTTTTATATAAATAGATTGAGATTTCTCCCCTTTTAAATGCATAGGCTGTGCCATTCACTGTTTGTGCCATTTGGTGATTATCAAGTAATAAATCACCTTCCCTTTGTCACCTGGACTACTTTGTCTCTTTCTGCACCTTGTCATTCTCCTACTTTGTCACCTGGGATTTTGTCCCTTTTCCTATCTTGTCTATTCTGGCTCCTTCAGCCCCAAGGCTATTTTCTGACGGGTCACTACATTTTGGTCTTCCATGATTGGCACTCTTTTATTTGAAAGCAAATGGCTATTTTTTTTTGTTAATTTTGATGGCCTCCAAGACATCCTTGTCCCTGTCAAAATGTCATCAGGTCCTTTGCTAGCTTTCTACAGCTTTGCTTTCATCTTAGCACCTTCTTGGAGGGAAGGTGACCCTCCAGCCCTTGAAAGTGTCCTTTGTATTTGGCCGAGAGTCCCTCGTAAGGGCACCTTCCCTTCACGGGCCTTCAGTAGGTCATTCTTTGCCTTTGGATGTCTTCCAGGTTCCCATAGACCCTTTGTCCATGGACAATTTTCCTGTGGACTTTTTTCCATGAACATTTTCCCTACAGACTTTTGTCTATGGACATTTTCCCATGGACAAAAAGTCTACATAAATTCTCCCCAGCCTTGGCCTTTGCTTTGTATATGTGGCCCAAATTCCTTTGGACTTTTTGTTTGAAGGAATTCCTTCAGACAAAAAGTTTGAAGAAATTCGGGACTTAAACGAATCCAAACTTAAACAAATTAAACTTATCTGGTCCTTTAACTTTGAAGCACCTACCCTCCGCAAGGGTATTTGAACTTGAAGACTGCCCCTCGACTAACTGGCATACCCTTGAACCAAGTTGTTGAACCAAAATGGTTTAATGGTTCAATTGGTTTAACCATTGCGTGCTAATGAACTAGACAATGAGCTAATTGATTGAACTAGGCTGATGAACCAAGTGTTGAACTGGTGGCCTTGACCCAAACTCATTAAACTAAACTCATTGAACCAAGCCATTAAACCAAAATTGGTTCAATGGTTCAAGCAGTTTAACCATGTTGAATCGAGATGTTTGAAATTGAAGATGGATGAACCAATTGTCAATTGAACTAAGGGGCTGAACCAAAGTGTTGAACCAAGCCAAAGAACCATGGCATGAACTTGTGTAACCTGAAAATGATTGGCATTGAATAGCAAGGGAAGAAGGGGACCAAAAATTTTGCTTGTGGGCAAAATTTGGTCAACAAATTGGTGACTCCCATGGGAAGCATGCCTGCTATGCTTAGAGACTAGTTGCCTTGAAGTCCATTGAGCACAGAGTTAGATTATAGCTATGAAAGAATTAGTAATAGCCCCAAAATTTCTAAGAATCAGATATGAATCTTTTTACCCCATATGCAAAGGGAAACACACAAGGCTAAAAAACACTACTTGTGCAAACTACACTTAGGGAAAGTAGGAAAACAAACTAAAAACAAACTACTATATATAGCTAACCACGTATTTTTTTCCTCCATCCTTGATCAAAGGGAAAACTTCTCAAGTCCCCTTCCTGGCAAAAGGACTTATGGTGCTAGGAAAGTAGTTAAATGAAAAAGAGAGTTGGTGACCTGCTCCTCTTGCCTGCCATCTGAGTTGGATTGTATCTGAGTGGATCAGAATTGAACATGCTTCTGACATATATGTACTCTGCTTGTCCTTGGAAGCCTATTGAATGTTGGTCCCTCATACTAGTGATCCTCACCAAGAAATCAATGGCTGCTAGCTCATCACCATAAGCCCTTTGATCTGCACATTCCCTCTACAATGTATCATGGTCTGACTTGTTTCCTTCTGCCTCATTTTGGCCTTATTAAAGAAGGGTGACTATGGTGATGTCTGAAATTGACTCACAAAATGATTGCTCATCCCACAGAACATCACCTCTCTATTTAAAACTCTCTTCTTCAAGGCATTCCTCCAAGAAGACAGACCTCTCCTTTTCCTCAAAAATTAGGACCTCTAAATGTTCAAAGGTATCTTCCTGATCCTCTTCCAACTCAGGCTCCTTAGTGTAGTCATCTTCCTCATCAAAGTAGCAAGAAATTTCATCAAACATAGGGGAAGAGAGCTTACCATGCATTTTTCCCTTCTCATATTTCTAGAACATCTACATATATGCAAGACCTGTATCTTCTCCATTACTAATAAGGTCTTCACAAGAAGCATCAATGATGATTTCTTCTTCATTTTCACTCATGACAGCCTCTTGAATAACTATAGATTGGATTTTCTACTCCTCACTTGCCTCCTATAGAATAGGTTCTTCTTTGAGAAGGGGTGAAGTGAGACAAGCTTGTGGAAGAGGAGGCAGTCCTTGAGCTAGAATCACATGATTCTCCTCCTTCCATTTGGTCAACACTTCATCAATTATAGGTATGCCTTGATATCTCTCTTAGAAATGTGTAGGTGGGGTGTGTTTAGACATAAAATGTACTATTTGGTCTAAGCCATCCATCACACATTCACTGAGAAAACTCTCTCTGGATTCCAACTCCATTATTCTCCTAGCTAGATCTTCTTGGAAAAGCCTTTCTTGGAGGTCACCAACATCATCATGAGCAGGAGTAGCCTCAACTTCTTCAAGGTTTTGAAAAAAACCTTTCTTCTCCTCCTTCTTGCCCCATGATTCTACTATTTTCCCCCAGTTTAGGATCTCAGAATTGGAATTTTTCTCCTATGAAAAATCAACAACTTTGTTTTCTCCAAGGTCCTGGGGCTCCTCCACAAGGTCTGGAAGTTTGAACTCTCTTTCAAGAAGCAGTCTCATCCTAGCCTCTAAATCTTCAATTTGCTTGGCTAAATTGTCCTAAAAGAGTCTTTCTTGGAGGTCACCAACACGATCCTCTTCAAAGCTCTAAGCTGGTCCCTGGCATTCCTTCCTCCAACTTGGAATCTGCACATCACATTGAAAAACTTGGGGAGGCTGAGGAATATTAGGAAGAGACTATTGATGCACTAGAAGAGTCTCTAGAAGAGGGATGTGCTAGTTTGTGGTACTCCCCCCAGTGGAAGATTCATGATCTAAGGAGTTTAGAAGGTTCATCTCCATGGGAGGTTGCTCTAATGCCCTTTGGTGTTGGAAACCTAGGTGGACGAGGTTGAGAGCAGATACATTTGATGAGCTGGAATGAGCAAGTGCTATCTAATAGAAAGGATTTGGTGCAAAAAAGGGGGTTTTCTTCAGGATAGGAGGGGGCATGCAAGGCTGACTACCTTGAATAAATGGATTTATCCATTTTTTTACCTCTTCCTCCATGGATTGCAAGGCCTGTGCTTGCCTAAACAAGCACTCCTCTTTATACATCAGCTCCTATTGATATCTGTACTACTCCTCCAGTCTGTTAATCTCCAATTCTAGGGCCATTTCCATTATCATTATAGGGTAACTAAGAGAGATAATTGAGGTGATTCTCTAAATTTTTTGAGTCTAATCATAGTCACATGAAGGAATATACGACCCATGATTTTGTGCAAAATAATTATACATATAAAAATTATTTCTGATGGCACTTAGTTGCTTAACTAGTAGATTTAACTCAAAGTCACTAGATGTTGAAAATATTTGATTTGTTGTAACAAGACCAACATCAATCCTGAGACCTTACTGAGATGTGAAACTATGTCCCACTAGGCATGCCAAAACTATTGACACTAGAAGATTGCACCCTTGGTAGGAGGCTAAGCTCCTACCTTCTCCTCACAACTATGGAAACTCCCCTCTCACCTGTGGGACTTGTGAAGCTAGAGGAGAGAGTCTCTATATAAGGGCTAGCTCCCTTTAATGTGTCATGTTCATTACAGCAAGTGCAAACACACACACACACACACACACACACACACACACACACACACACACACACACACACACACACACACACATAGATATAATAGGGGGGATGAAAAGGGAGAAAGCTGTAGGAAAACAAACTACTCTAAGGAGGTGATACACCAAAATGAAATGACCTTCTCACATCCACTCTTAAAAATAGATGAATGCATACATACACTTCACACTTGGCAAAAGGACCAGACTACAAAAGCCTAATAGGGAGGTTTTAATGAAAACATAGAGAATAGAGGTTCACCAAAGGTGCTATGAGAGGCACACTGAAAGGTAACTTCTCTATTTTTACACCCCAAATAGAACTCTCCTCCTGTCAACTACAGAGATGGTGCCTTATAGACAATAGATATGCTGGTGTTGAACTTATGAAAGCATCAAGAAAGAATGATTGAACATAAACAAACACTCAAGACCTACTCAAAAATGTCTATCCAAGATAAAGGTAAAAAATGCATTTATTGATTTAGGTGAAATTTTGCCAGGGCTGTGCCTTACAAATGTGGAAGATCCTTTCTCAAATGACAAGTCTTCAATATATAAGAGAAAAAAGGAGACCTTTTTGGCACCCCTCTTTACAAGTGGCCCATTGTGTCCCCTCATTGGTCAGAGGAAAACACTGTTGTCGATGCCATCTTTCTAGAAGAGGCCTACTAGAACCATGCTATATAATCACCAAATTTGACTTTTGCATTTGAGCATTAATGTGGAAACACAAGTTGTGCCTCTTTTATATAAATAGATTAAGATTTGTCCCCTTTTAAATGCATGGGCCATGCCATTCGCTGTTTGTGCCATTTGGTGATTATCAAGCAATAAATCACCTTCCCTTTACCACTTGGACTACTTTGTCTCTTTCTACACCTTGTCATTCTCCTGCTTTGTCACCTAGGATTTTGTCTCTTTTCCTATCTTGTCTCTTCTGGCTCCTTCAGCCCTTGGGCTATCTTTTGGTGGGTCGCTACATTCTGGGCTTCCATGATTGGCACTCTTTTATTTAAAAGCAAATGGATATTTCATTTTGTTAATTTTGACGGCCTATAGGACATCCTCGTCCCTATCAAAATGTCATCGGGTCCTTTGCTAGCTTTGTGTGGCTTTGATTTCATCTTAGCACCTTCCTGAAGGGAAGGTGACCCTCTAGCCCTTGAAAGTGTCCTTTGTATTTGGCTGAGAGTCCCTCATAAGGGCACCTGCCCTTCGGGGGCCTTCAGCAGGTTGTTCTTATCCTTTGGATGTCTCCCAAGTTCCCACGAACCCTTTGTCTGTAGACACTTTCCCCATAGACTTTTGTCCACAGACATTTTCCCTACGGAGGTTTGTATGTAGAGATTTTCCCACAGACAAAAAGTCTGTGGAAATTCTCCATGTCCCCGGCCTTTGCTTTGTATATGTGGCCCGAATTCCTTCAGACTTTTTGTCTAAAGGAATTCCTTCAAACAAAAAGTCTGAAGGAATTCAGGACTTAAATTAATCCAAACTTAAACAAATTGAACTTACCTAGTCCTTTAAATTTGAGGTGCATACCCTTCACAAGGGTATTTTAACTTGAAGACTACCCCTCGACCAACTGGCATACCCTTGAACCAAGCCGTTGAACCAAAATGGTTCAACAGTTCAATTAGTTCAACCATTGCACACCAATGAACTAGCCAATGAGCTAACTGATTGAACTAGGCTGATGAACCAAGTGTTGAACCGGTGGCCTTGAACCAAACTCATCAAACTAAACTCATTGAACCAAGCCATTGAACTGAAATTGGTTCAATGGTTCAAGTGGTTCAACCATGTTGAATCGAGATGTTTGAACTTGAAGATGGATGAACCAATTGCCAATTAAACCAAGGGGCTAAACCAAAGTGTTGAACGAAGTCGAAGAACCATGGCATGAACTTGTGCAACCTAAAAATGGCTGGCATTGAATAACAAGGGAAGAAGGGGACCAAAAATTTTGCTTGTGGGAAAAATTTGGTCAACAGTATGCATGTGCACTAATCTCTCTTGATCTAAGGCTTCCCAAGTCTTACCTCTCCTACTCCCACCATTATTGGTGGATATAATTAGTCCTCATATGTCTAAAACTACCTAAAATCCTTCCCCACCAATATAAACTATCCTATATAGGTGGGGATATATGGTACCATAGGATCATCTAGTGTGGTGGGGTTATATGGTGGTAACACCCCATATAAAATGTCATGGTGTGTAGCCATAACTAGGGATCCCCATCTGACCTCATTTTTCACTAGATATATAAAACAAAAACTAGATAGATATTGGATCACATATATATCTAAAAATCTATCTATATATATTATAACCACTTGTAAGTATTATTTTATATAAAATTTTAAAAATTATAACATTTATCACCAATCCTAGTATCACCAACCATTGTATCTCCATATACTCATCCCCAAGCACCTCTTTTGTATATTTCTTCCCTACTAGTGTAAATACATGAGTAAATAAACATACACATCATGAACCTCTCTTAACAGGTGCCTCTATTGACCATCTTTATCTTAGAACAACTATTGGTTTCTCTTATGTTATCACCCTCATCTATGCATGATCTAACTAATGGTGCCTCCATATATGGTGTGGATAATGTGGTCACTACTCATCTTATTATGGTGCCTAATATGGTTCCTACTATATCCCTACATCCATATCCATTTCCTCTCCTCATTTGGCTACTTGTTGTCATGCTCAACTAGTCCATGGTCTCACACACTATGTCCTAATCTTAGGTATCTTGACTAGTACTCCTCATCCTCTTCCCCTTAGATATTTAACATTCCATGACCAAAAATTAGGCACTACTATAGTGGCCACTAGGTGTGGGAGTCCAAATTTTCCTGGTAAGTGTATCACTTAATGTGGCTTTACCCACTAGATAGAGTGGTCTATGGTCCATACACAAGCCAACACTATCACCATGATCAACCAACTAGGTTGATTAGTATTAATATTTGTAAGAGTGACATATGATCTCCCCTCATGTGATCATATAAAAATATAGGACATGGGGCATAACCTTTGCTACCTAATCTTATTGTCATCTATTCACCTGAGATAACCTATCATCCACCTCATGGGGAAACCTAGCTGATTGATATATAGGAAACCTCTAATATATCTAGGCACTCAAAAATGCCACTTACCCTAGGTATTATACCCTCTGGATAATATCCTATATAATTCATGCATTATCTATACCTAGATGATATACCCAAATTCATATAGGTCTCCCTAATCTAAAATGGAGTGGCATAATGCTATTGTATATAGTGGTACCTTGTCATCCAACTTGTGACATAACACTCATGTTGTCACAAGTCTAATCATGGCCTTGTATATGTTTTTAATCTATGTGATATACACATAAAAAATACTAACCTACAAACCTAGGTATATCTTATCTAAGAATTTATCCCACCTAGTTAGTGATCACCTTTCCTCTAAATCATTTGATGTCTCTATTTTCACTCATGTCCCTCCTATTGGTAGACCTAGAAAAGCATTGACATCCTCTAGTATTATACCCACCTATATGGTATCCCCATCTACCACCCATTAAAAAGTGTTGGTCAACCATTATGATGATCTAAGGAACATGATAATGAGATCAACACTCAATAAAATGTGCCTCATCTCTATAATACCTCTAAATCCCATGCAACCATCCATGCTCTATCCAAATTTATGAATCGATCCAATATATTTGATAATCATGACACATATATCTATTGTGAATACCCCTAACATCTCTAAAAAATATCAAATAATAAAGGACATCATTTCTCTATGTCATAAATAATCAAATACATTCTTAAAATTTCACAAAACTCAACTATTTTGATTTATTTATTTCATTTTCTATAGAATTGGCCTATTCAATACTAAATCATCCCTATAATTTCTTTGGGTTACTAAATCAGCCCTTTAAATTCCTACTAGATTAGCCATGTCAGTACTAGATCATCTACCTTCTTTCAATTTTCTAGTACATCAACATTTTTATACATAATTAGCCTCTCTCAGGGATACTACATTGGCCCTATCTAACCTACTAATTTTTACGACTACTAAAAAGTTTCCCTCCTCTTATAAAACTAAATTAGCCTACTAAATGTAGTTAGCCTTATTATTCTCCCTTGACTAGCAGTCTAATTTGACTAGGTTGCTCTTTTCATCCATAACAATGACCTTTTGACCATTTACCATAGATTCATTTGGAAACTATTGGTCTGACTTCTTTCCCTCCCTCATCCATGGATTTAAACATTGTTAAAATCATGCCTCAAGATGAGGCAGGTGTATCAAATCCTTTTTATACCTATCAAGACAATTCCCATCTTCAAGCATCTCAACACATTGTGAGATTAATTGACATAAATCTATCTAACAACCACACTAGTAATCCACCTCTTAACAACCCTCCCCCAAATACAAATTTATGGAGCCTCCTACAAAAACCAACCCAAAAATTGATATAACCCAACTTCTTTCATAGATAGTGCAACAAATGAATGTAATGCAAACATCTAACACCTCCCAAATGATGCAACTATAACATCATTAGACCAATATGGATAATCAACTTCCCGTTTTTCTCCTTGAAAATAACAAAAAAATTATTCCTCCACCTCTTAAATTTGACATGGTAAATGTCATTCCATAACCTAACATGAATAAAATGATGCTTCAAACTATACAAAATGATGTTTTAAACCCTTTCATTATTTCCATTGATATTGGTAACATATCTCCAACTATTAAGTGTGATGGGACAAAATACTCTACATCTTTTCCCATGGCATTTGGAAAATAGAAGATTTAGTCAATCCTTTAGTTAAAGAGTTTCAACACAAAGATCTTCTTGCAAATTGCCTTAGCCATTTCATCAATACTAAATAATCTTCCATTGAATTCACTTATAATTTTATCAAGTGATTGAAATCCTTGGTCCACAAGGCTGAACATAAGATTAATGATGATAATCTATTTAAACTATTTATAATTGCCTTAGCTCCTTATCTTTAATATAACGTTTGAAATTTTACCTCTAAAATGTTTAATTAAGATCTTAACTAATCTAAGCATTAAGACTTCTTAATGAAATATTTTTAACCTAATACTATATTCCTCAAAATATCTTTTCAAAATTCTATCAATACAATAACTAGAAATACTCCTCAAACTAAGCCAGGAGTTGTTAAGGTTGAGAGTCCCCAATCTTCTCACACACCATTTACTGTGAAATAAAGGAAACATTTTTAACACCCAATAAACCATTTACATATCCCAATAATCCTCCTAAATAGTATGATCCTAATCAATTTCGTTTATTCCATGTTGACATTGGCCATTCTCATAAAACCTATAGAGGTCTTACCAAATTTTGTGTCTCATATATGTTTGGTGATTCCTTCAATCATGAATCCATGATTCAAATCCATCATCAAGAGTAAAATATCACTTCTAAAAAATGACAAGATCCCAAAGCTTCTTCTTATAATAACCAAATATCATTTTCCACATCTAATGCTCATTAAGATACCAAGGATGTTTGTGTCATTGATGCTGACTATGACCAATATTATAATCAATCTCAATATGCCAATGTAGCCAAAGTCAATAACTATCACACACTGGTTCATAAAGATCCTATCACTAAATCTATGTAACCATATTTGGATGAGAAAATCCTCAAAAATAGTACAATAACTCACCTAACTTTAGATGATAACAAGGAACCATCTCCTTCTTCTGAACTGCCAACCACTTCTATTCCTTCAAAGTCTATGTTACCTTCTAAACCTTACACTAGTTCTTTTTCCAAAACCCATTGAAACTTATTAAAGGATCTCAACTCCATGCCTTCCAAGTTTAATACTATGGAGTTAGTTCACACCTTCCCTTATCATCACAAGTTCCTCATACAATAATTATAATAAATTGAAGACCCATCTTCTTTAGCCAAAGCACCACCTTCTCATGTGCTTCAACCAACAACATTACCATTGAATCAATTTTTCCTTATTCCAAACATTCGATCAAATTTATCAAATAAGACATGATTAGCGATGATATCCTCTTTTGCGTTGATGATCCACCCCTATTCATTAAAATAGCCATTAATACAACCCTCATTCATAAAGTTTTAGTTGATGAAGGGTTTGGTATTAATGTGACATATTTGTGGGTCATCTAATAAATTTGTTATAATAAATATCATCTCAAGAAAACCCACCTAACATGTCATGTATTTGACAAAAATGATTAAATCCACTAAGTTATATTTGGCTCCCTCTTATACTTAGACCTAAGACTGTTTAAACTAAGCTTTTGGTCGTCGATTTACACTTATCTTACAAGATACTCCTAGGATGATCATGGGATCATATAATGAGAGCTATCACCTATTTTGGAATCCAATTTATGAAGTTAATTAATAAAATTAAAATGTATAAACATGAAGTAAATTCCAATCCTTGGAGTATTTAACTTCTAAATCCTAAATCTCAATATCACATTCCTACCATTCCAACAATCAACAGTACTCCCTTACCTAAATTTATCAACATAAATCTAGATTTACATGTCACTCTTGTTGATTCTATTGATGATGAACCTACTAACTTAAAAAATACTTTCAAAACTACTAAGTTACCTCATTACAAATTAGAGTGGCTTCTTCCTTCTTTATTGACTCAATATCACACCATCCCTCTCATTTATGAGATCACTGATGTCCCCCATCCATGTAATGATCAAGAATCCTATTTTATAGAATATTCCTTCACATGCAATGATTATAGAGTCACCAAATAATTCCAAGATCCTTTAATCATGTCTTCGTATAAATTTAGTGATCTAGGTATTTCCCCTTCTAAAACTCTTCCTGAATCAAAATCATGTACAATTTTTATAACCTAGGATGATAACTACATCATGGCCCAAGATCAATCATGAGACTTGGATGTCAAATATTATTAGAAAACTTTAGCCCAAATACATGATTTCAATAATGATGTTCATACCATTTCCATTAAATTTGATTTATCACCTAAAGGTCACATACCTCCTATTAATTTTCCACTTATTGATACTCCTTGGGTGGTAGAACAAATATTACCTTTTGAACATCCATAAATTATTCAGTCTTATATAGCAATTATATAACCAATCATTACATCTAATTCTTCCCCCATCAATCATTTTAATGACAAAAATATCAAATCTGATCAAGCTTCTTCCCCTACTCCACATAATCCTAATATTAAATTAGATGCCAAGGACACGTATGTATGTCAAATACACTATAAATATGACTACCATGGTAATCAAATTCTTGATCTCAAAGTAGATGTTAAGTATTATGGTCCTCTTCTCACTTTTCCTAGTGATTAATCAATTTTTGATTTTATCCATGCCTGAGAACCTTAACTTCTTTGGTAGCATCATAAACTAATTAATTTTGGGAAGAGATCCCCTTGTTTCAAAAAATTAATTCCTAGTATTGATCCTAAAGTAAATCCCATTTCCTTTTTATCTAATTCATGATATCATTTCTAATATGGAAATATTATACTTATCAAAGAAACTACTTGATCCAAATATGGTACCCCATCATGTCCTTGACAAATAACATTCTCTCATGAACTCACACCAGCTAACCATGATAAATTTATATTATTGTTTGATAAATATCATGAGACTTTTACTCGGTACTATGAGGACATGCCTAGTATTGACGCTAACATTATGGTGCACAACATCATCACCTATCATGATGCCAATATTGTGTGATAAAAGCAATCAAAATTTCCTTCAAAAGTTTCTAATTTATGCCATAAATAAATTATCAAAATTATTGATGTTAAATATATCAAGCTTATGGAATATTCATAATGGGTCTCTAACATTGTCCCTATTCAAAAGAAATTCAAAATGTTTATTCATATTTTCATTGATTTCCATAATATTATATTTGTTTATCCCAAGGATAAATTCCTTCTACCTTCTATATATGCCATCATTTATTTCATGACCATTTATGAAATGTTTTCCATTATATATGGTTTTTCAAGTTATAATCAAATTCACATTTCCCCCAAAAACCAACATAAGACAACTTTTACCATGGAATGGGGAACCTATTATTATGTTAAAATGCCCTTCGACCTCAAAAATGCTATATCTACCTATCAACGAGTGATGACCCAAATTTTTCATTATATTATCCATAATATTGTCAAATCCTATGTGGATGACCTCATTTCCATTTCTAAATACCACAAGACTTATCTCTCTAATCTTCCTATCATTTTCGATCGCCTCTTTAAATATAATGTTATATTGAATCCTTACAAGTGTGTTTTCAGTGTTACATTTGGAAAACTATGGGGATTTTTAGTTTCTTTTCAAGGCATTGATGTCGATTCTACCAAGATAAATTTTATTTTCAACATGCACATCCCTCATTCCATTATAGATATTCACACTTACCTCAGTAAACCTATGGCACTTAGATGGTTCTTCCCCAAAATGGCTTATTGTACCTATTATGTTAATTATATTCTCAATAAAGGTAATACCCTATAATATATATCCTTGCCAAAAAGCATTTGAAAATATGAAATAATTATTGATTCACCCACCTACTCTTCATCCCCCTTCTAATGATCATCCATTAATCTTATATACCTCTTCCACACCCATATCAGTTGGGACAATGTTTGCCCAATGAGATGATATTGGGAGGGAATATGCCATCTATTATATTATATGGGGCCTCATAGACTATGAGAAACATTATACAAAATTATAATGTGATGACCTTGCCATAGATTTTATTGCTAAAAAGCTTTGACAATAGAGGCTTTATCAAATCACTTATGTTATAATTCATTCTAATCCACTCCATTTATTCTTTAAAGCCTTTCTTCTCAGATATTGAATTGGTAAGTGGATTATCCTTATCATGGGATTTAATCTCCAAATTATTATGCAAAAATATTTCAAAGGATAAATCATTGCTAATCAGCTTGTTGCAGATCTTATACCAGCTACTGACTACATTCAAGATAGTCTTCCCAGGGATAATATTATCTATATTTAAGGTAATAATCAAGATATATCTTTTAAATATTACTTCCATAACTTCACTATTGACCTTGAAGTATGTAATCTTGAAGACTCCTCTATCTTCCCTTATAATATTCAACTAAAATTAGTTATCAAAGAACTTCCTAAAATTATTATCAATTTACATGAAGATACTTGGACCCTTTATTTTAATAGCACCAAATGCATTCAAGGAGCTGGGATAGGCTGTATCCTCACTAGTCCTCTTGGTAAAATTATCTCTTTGGCATTTCTCCTTACATTCGATGTCACTAACAACATGGAGGAATATAAAACCTTAATCCTAGGTATGAGACTAGCCCTTGACTTAGATATTACATATTTTCACACTTTGGGTGACTCCCAACTAATTTTTTACATGGTCAATGGTAATTATCAATGAAAAATAAAATATTTCATTGCTTATCATCAAACAATAACTACCATCACCAAATATTTATCTTTTTTTACCATCTAGCCTATGACTCAAGATCAAATTTTTATTATTGATTCACTTGCTTCTTCAACATCCCTTTTTCATCCACACCAATTTCTTACCCATTCCACTTTTCTTTTCCAAATAAGAAAATACCCATCTTCCATTAAACTAAAATATTAACTCATCTACCACATTGAGGGTGTTGCCATTTAACAAATCCCATGGTACAAAGACATTATTTAATTTCTTGAATACCAAACCCATCCTCCAAACATTAATTCCCAAATATATATATATATATATATATATATATTCAAAAATAGGATTTTAATTGTCTTTCGATATAACATCCTTTATTAGAATAATTATAAATGTACCCTACTCTATTGTGTTATAAAAGAAGAAGTTTTTCCTCTTATATAAACACAAGGGGGAATTTTTGGTGGCCATTATATCAAACATGCTACATATTGTAAATGCTTATGTATGGGATAATTTTAGCCCACTCTTGAAAAGGATGGCATAGAATTTGATAAAAATTACACTCTTCACAAACATCATGATGATCTAATCCACTCACCTCTAGCTGAGCTTAAAATCATGGAGTCTCTCTATCCATTATCCACATGGGGATTAGATATCATAGGGAAATTACATATATTTCAAAATGGGCATGTCTTTATTATCATAAGCACCAAATATTTTGCCAAATGGATTGAAGCTATGCCCTTCATCACTATAACTAGTACCACCATTCCCAAATTCATCCTCAATAAAATAATTTACCACTTTGGTGTTCCCAATAATATCATTTAAGATAATGGTGTTAATTTCAAAAATAAAGACATCAAATAGCTTTATGTTAAATTTAAAATAAATCACAAATGTTACATGCCTTATCATCCCCAATGCAATGGCAAATCCAAGGCCACCATCAAAATATTTAATAAAATCATCTAAAAGATAATTTTTGAAACCCACATGGATTGGCATCTTCATCTATATTCTGATCAATGGGCCTATTTTACTAGTATACACACCACCATTAGGACAACACCATTTTGTCTAGTCTATGGTTCTGAATTAGTTCTACCATTAGAATTTAATCTTCCCTCTTAATTCTTCTCTCTTCATGGCATCATACCCATTGATAAATTATGTGAATCTCATCTTAATTCTCTTTATATTCTTGATGAACATCATCTTTCTTCCCTACAACACAATCGCTAATACAAAGCCTGTATTGCCAAATAACATAAATAAAGAGTTAATGTTTATACTTTTAATGTTGGTTATCTTGTCCTTAAAGTAGACTTCACTCATCATAAAAAAGGTAAATATTCCCAAAAATTGTGGGGATCTTATTTAGTCAAAGACATCCTTGGTCCAAGCACCTATCAACTTTAAACTAATGAAGGTCATATTTTTAAAGATCCCACCAATGCAATATTCTTAAAAAAGTAAGTTGCTTAAATCCTTCCCTTCTTATCATGTTTTATATATACTATCTTTCTTAAAAAAAAATTAGGATGATTACATGGGTCTCACCCTCTGTAGCATTTCTCTCTTTTCACAAATCTTAGTCATTCCTTTTGGTCTTTTAGTTTCATGTTTTATCATGGGTTTTATTGTAAAACCATGTATAAGACCTGATCTTTCTCATGAATTTCTTTTGTATTCTTTGATTTCTTACTTTCCAATACTTTTTGGCACCCCCTTGGGTTTCTCATTTGTGAGTTTTAGTGTAATAACATGGATAGGACCTTACCTTACTCATAAATATCTTATCTTTCATTTTCACATGCTTTGTGCATGCTCGTGGGTTTCTATTTTATGAGTTTCATTGTAAGATCATGGATATGACCTGGCCTTCCTCATTAAATCATTATATTTAATTAATTCAATGTTCTTTTTATAAAATGTGTTTGTAATGGCCATAATTTTTTATCTTTGTTCTCAATCCTATTTTTTGCTTCTTTTGTATAAAAAAATTTCCCAACAAACTATGTTAGCATATTTTCCTCCACTTCCCTCATTATTATGATAATTAATCACACTTCACTATAATTTTATCCCTTTTTCACCCTTTGTCACATTTTTTTTAATTTAAAATAATTTAAATTGTTTCATGTTTCATTCCTTTTGATTTCCTTTCCCTAACTTAAAATTGGATATGACAAGGTCAAAGTCAAGATAGCTCTTTTATTTCACCTAACTGAACATGACTATTAGACACCATGATATCTAAGTTCTCTTTATTACAAACTAAGTCCAAAGTATTCAAATGAAAGTCATCTTTAAAACCCATGTTTGGTTTTCCAAATCCATATGGAGGAGTAATAGAAATATACATCAAAATTTTTAAAAGAAAAATAATTTAAAACAAAAGGCAATGATATATAAAAGGTAAACATACAAAATTCAAAATTCAAAATCACACAAAAATATGTGATTCCTAGCACATTTCCTATCTCTAATGAAACCTCAAACTTCATATTTGGCCTCATGATAGAGCCAAGGTCCATTGGGGTACGGTAGGTTAGTAGAGTGGTATAAGAGAATTTAATAAACTCTATGGTTATAATTACTTTCTCATACAAGTACCCAATTTTCATAGTAGACCGATGAATCTATAAGTGGTCCTAAGGAATGGGGAACACATTGTAGTAAGGTAGGTCCATTTTACTTGTTATGCATATAGCCTTCATGAGATGATCTACATACTTCATTTTTTGATCTAAGATTTATGTGGCTAAGAGAAGTTCTTCAATGTCCTTAAGGTTGAATGTCCTCTTTTTTTGAAAAACATAATTTTAGTGTCTTAACTTTGATAAAGAGTTCCTCTACCTTGGTTTTTCCTTCATTGTATCCTCCACCCATTTCATTCCCCCTTGGCAGGCAAGTGTGATTCTAATTTTTTTCCCTTATTCTACATTCCCTCATACTCACATCTTAGAAGCATGATAAAACTACTTTGTTATAGTTTTATCTATCTTTAAAACCAAAAAATATGTTTGAGTAACTTTGGATTACTTATTTATACCATGACTTTACATTTCTAGACATGACTCATTGTTAACCATTTTTCCATTGTTGTAGTACCCTTTTTATGGACACCTGAGTCCATTTATACTTTCATGTATTTTTTTTATATTGTTGAGTGAGGTTGGCTTGTTACTTATCACTCACCACTATTGTTTTACCATTTTTATTTCCCATATCTATTTATGTAAGGACCGTTACCACTTTCACAGTGATGTTTGATTACCATTTTTGATATGTACTATTGGTTTGACTTGGTGAGTTTGCCTTTCTTACTTAAGGTTTAATTGTTTGAGTTTTTTGGTCTTTAGTAACCTTATATTTTTGTTTACCTAATTTAATCTAAATTTTTGACTTGGTCATTTGGTATAATATAACATTTGTCACCCCATGTTTCCAAGTTTACAAGTATGTCCCATCCACATAACATTAATTATCTTAGATTTCCTACATTTAATTTTTTTACTCTTTAGTTTTATATCCTTGGGTTTGTCAAAATTAGTTTATGTGCCCTCCACAGTCATAACTACAAACACAAAAAACAACCATCCAATGATAAAGGTAATTCAAGGTACGTATACATTAATTTTACTTTTCATTTATTTCCTTTTTAGTCATTTTAATTTTAGTTATTTTTACTTTACAATACTATAACTTTTTTTAGCCTCAACATTATGTGTTTCTATGTTTTTTTATCGAAGCACCATCCCCTATTACACCTGATTGACACATGATGATATTCAAGTGTGGTATATGTATACACATAATATTTTCAAACTTTATCAATTATTAATTATTTCTATATTGTAATAACCCACAAGTCTCAATTTCTCTGAGTGCATGCCTTAAGAGGTGTACCAATAAAGGGGTGGGAAGATCATTAGTGATTTATAGGATTATTGTCCTTTACTACCACTTATTATCAATCTAACCATCTCCTAAAAACCTTCCCCTAAGCTTTACCTCCTCTTTTTCATCCTCCTCTGCTCCTTTTATACCGTTATTAACCCTTCCCTAGCATAGAATCCTTTTTGCCAGTTTACGTTACACTATCAGCCCCATCAACATTATACTCTGATTGATAAAACCTATTTAGGGTCTAGGTCAGCCCCTGGATGACCTAGACCAATACATAATTTTTTATTGTAAATAATAATATAATGTCAATTAGGTTGACCTTATTAGCCTAAACTTTTAGAAAGGATTAGGGTTAGATTCAACTATATAAACACATCTATTTTTCCATTTTTAGAGAGGAAACAAGAGTTAATTATTCATTTGTGATTATTTACAATCTAATCTTCTACCATTATATATAAGGATTCTTATCTTAGAGTTTCTACTTGGATAAGAATATTATCTTGTGGAAATGTCTTGGAAGGTTTGGCATTTATTAGTGATTATTACAAACCACAACAACCTCTTGTGAAGAACCTTTGTCCAAGGGATATATTAAGTCTCAACGGGTTCATCTTCAAGGTAAGTATCTCTAAATTTGCTCCTCTCTTTTAGTATATAGACATAGAATAAGTAATGAATTTTTATTATATTCATCTCTCCATAAATTAGGGTTTTAACTATACATAGATTAATTATTATTATCTTATACATATTTACTTTTACATTCAGTAACCCCACTTTGTGCCACAATATCTGGTGAGCACTAGATTAGACTTGAATTTACTTGCTATTAGTTTAGTAAATATGAAAATATAGAAACTATTTAAGGTTATTCCATAGTTTTGCCTATTTTTAGGCTTTGTAACCCTCCCTAGTGAATTTATTATGGTAAGAGATACCTTAGCTAGGTCTAACAAATCCATCTTGGTCATGAACATGAATATCTAATGTATCCACAATTGTAAGTGTAATTAGGATTTATATTCTCAGAGCTAGGATTGATTTATAAATTAGTTGCATTTCCCTTTGCATGAATTCTCAACTTGAATAAAAGGTCAAAACAAATCCAAGATATAACTCCTATTACCCCTCATGTAATCCAAATCAATGTGCATAATCTTAAGGGTTTCTCCCAAAATGTTGATGAAGGTTCAATTTTGGGAACGATGTGGATGTACTTAATGGCTTCCACCTTCAAGGTTTATATGATGTGTAAAGTAAGATTAAGCTTTAGGAAACCTCTAAGGCATCAATGCATAATATTTAGTAGTGATTTCAATATAAGTAAGTTCAATTTTAGTTGGTCTCAATAATTCATTTAAACATCAATAAGTTGAAAACTCATACAAATGAAGGAGAATACAAACTTCTTGTAAGGACTTAGGTTTCTTATAGGATTTCATGATAGTCAATATTTATTTTAAAGTATAATGAGAGGAGGACCAAGAGGTTTTAGAGTAGGAAGTGAAAGTTTGAGATCATCACAAGCTTGGAAGACCGTGAAACAAGTTTCTATATATAATATTTAAGTTACAGTGATAGAAGATAGGCTTTTGAGTTTTCAAAACCCAACCTACAGTTCTTCAAGGTGATTATATTATGACCTCAAGGCTACAAACAAGTTTCATGAAAGATGAACCAAAATATCATGAGCATCATATAAAATATCAAACTTCAGGTCAATTATCTATGAGATTTCTATACAAACCCTTGAAACCTCCCATGGGATTAGTACCAAACTGTAGGCTATATTGGGAAAGCATGAGCCAATCCATAATTCTATTGTTAATATTTCAAGTTAAATATATAACAAGTAGGTTGAAGAAGCTAAAATGTTGTCAGTGATGTGAAAAACCACTTGAGGAAAGAAGGTTGTAAAGGTCCTAGAATGCTAAAATATGGTAAATATTCTTACGACCTCCAATATTGTAGGTCCATTCTTCACATTTAAAGTTATATGCCTTCCTCGAAATAAAAGACCTTACTAAATTATAGGAATTGAGTGAATTACAGGTAGATTATAGATGTTGCATGTCATGACCATAATCAAGAAAATCTTGAAAAGTATACCAATCTAAATACAACTCCTAATACTTCTCTACAAGAATCATAAAGATTTGGAGAGTCTCTTAAATTCATGAAGAATCTTGTTTCAAGTTTACGAAGGGAGTTAGAGGACAAAAAAAGATTGTCAATCTTTAAAATGCAAGTTTTAAGTTCCAAGGAGTCATGAGGCTTGCCAAGCATGACCATGATGGAGGTTGAGGGTCATTAAGGACATAATATATTCTTAATGCATTGTGAAGTTGATCTCACAAGCATGTAACTGACCCATGGAGTGCTCAGTAAGGAAATTTATCCCCCATGACTAAAAGTGGCATAAAAATTCTTCCTCCAAGTTAACCATGTAGTAATTTTGGCATGAAAGTATGAAGAGAGAGGTGATTGGGAGCATCAAATGTAGGATTTATTAAAGTGGATAATCCCCATATGATAATTTTCACCATTTTAATAGATTAGAAGATAATAATAGGAAAAAAGTAAGCCCTCTCTTTCACTCCTATGCCACCTTTCATGAGAAGATCATCAATATAGAAATATAATGCATTGAAGAAGGCCTAATAGCCCCCATTTTTAGTTATCTTCTCTCTTAAATAGGATAATTTATGTTTTACCACTTGTATTTATGTAGCTAAGTATTGATTTTTTCTCTTTCTCTTACATATACTTATATATATTAGGCTGAAAATGCCTCATTTGTAATTCCTTCTCCTAGGTATGAAAATACTATACTAAATTAGAGACTTGTACTTCTATATTTAAGCTTTTGAATCAAATAAATAAGGAATTTGACCTTCTTCAAGCTTGTATTATTCTATGTTTTCAATGTTTTGTTGGTCTACATTTGTGGTATAGATAATTTTACCTTGTGTATGTCCATTTCCTTTCACCTTGCTACAAGTGGGTTAGTATTATACATGTCATATGTTATGTTTAAGTTTGTTATGCTAGTGATTTTTTATAAAGATTAGCTAAATATGTCTTAGTTAGGGATTTTTAGATACCTATTCAATTTCTAAGCATAGATCATACCCTCCATAAGAAATACCAATACATGATAATCTTTATTTGGAGTGTGTAAGAAAAATTTAGTCATTATTTAGCTATATTATGTTGTTATAGGTAGGTGGAGACGTTCAAGTCTGGTGCATCACCTTATTTATAGTTTTTAGTCTCTTTATTCTCCATTCTCACACAAAATAATAGTTTTAGTTTAGATTGGTCTTTGATAATGTAGCTAAGAAGGTTATAATATGATCTTAAATGAATTACATTTTGATTTTAAAGGATATATCCTTATCTAGAGATTTACCCCTACCACAGGTCACCCACAACCTAGGGGTATTTCCATTAAATCTTTAATCAGGTCTCAGGACCTAGAATGGTGCACTCCAAAAATATAATCATTTTTTGAATGCATAGTGGGATGAATTCCATAGAGTTTGAAGGATTCAGTTGAGGATCTAGTGTTATCCTCAACAAGATTTAGTATAATTAAATAAAATTTTAAGGTTCCTAGTGAATCTAAACACTCTTTGTTTTAGATTAGTCCATCAATTCCATGCCAAAGGAGACAATGTGTTCTACTATAGGTACAAATTTCATGTTTTTTGAGATATCTATCACTCTTAGGAGGAGAATTATAACATCACAATATCCTAAAAGAAAGAGAAATTTTATACAACGTTTTCTAAGTTCAAAATAAATACTTCCATTTGGCATATTTCTAAGGACAAGAGGGAAATTTAATCAAAATCATCACATGGCATTTTGAAAGAATCATATTTTTTTGTATTTAATAATGAAAACCCATTATATATACATTAATATAATGGCATACCATTTTTATCCTTGAATATAATCCCATACTTCACTAGTGAGAGCTCCATAACACCCATTGCGTATATCCAAGATATAGAAAATATTTATTCAGTTCATCATGTCACTCAGGACTACATAGCTATAAGGATTATAGCTTCATCCTTGAAATTTAGAGATATTCAATGGTATAAAGGTTTACAACAAGGTTCAATATGAAACTATGATGAGTTGGGATAGAAGTTGTGCTAGTAATTTGAGGATAAGAGAGACCACCTCTCACTCATGGAGTAGTTAACCACCATCAAAAGAGCTCAACATGAATATATGGTGAAATTTAATTTTATATTTCAAAAAACATGGGATAAAATCCAACATCTATCAAAATATACCCCTAACACTACTTTCTTATATTATTTGAGGTCCTTTATTAGTGACATCATAGTGATGATTTAGTCCATGGGTGGTACAACCTTCCCCAATGCCTATGATTTTGTTATCAGGGTTGAGAATTACCTCATATAGGCTATACAATTTCTCTAATTCCACCCTTGACACTCTTTCTAAAACCACTACCCTCTACACAATTTGTAAATCCTATAATTACACCTATACAACCTACTCTACCACCTATCCTAGATGAAAGAAACACATAATTTACTCCTCTTACCCTTCCCAATGACCTTTATGAGGTTAAGTAACTACTATATAACTTTGTTAATGAGTTAGTTTCTTTGAAGAGGTAGCAAGTACATAATACAATGCCTTATCATCACTATAGCTAGCCTTATCATCCTCCTAAGAAGCCATACCAAGGAAATATGTAAGCTTAAGGTCAAGTTATCCATGCTAAGACATATAATAGTCACCATATTGATGTTTTCAACAACTCAAAGGAAATTATACCTATAAAAAACAACTTGGTATAAGACTATGAGTGATATATCCTTTTATTCAACCACATAATCAAACTACTCCTAATGGACTATTAAATTGAGCTCTAATGGTCGAAAGTGTGGCATCTTCCCAAGGGTAGCATAGTGAATCAAATCCAAAATTCAAAGGAGTACATGAACCAAATCAAGCACAAGGGGAGTCCACATTGGTGAGTTGGAAAGAAGGATAAATATTTTCTATAAATCATATTGAGTCTTCAAATAAAGGTGGTAGCCCTATAGCATGCGATACAAGGCTCCGTAAAAGGGAAAAAGAGGAAGGACTAGCCCCCTTAATTGGTTAAGTTGTATCACCACATGATTTTCAAGAGGCTATGAAGGGCAATATAGTTGTTGATCCATAAAAATCATAAGAAAAGATAGATTTTCAAAAGAAAATTCAAATCCCAATCAATCTACATTGGGAAAATGAGGTTATTATTCCTAGTAACTAGTCCATGATAATTGAGTTTTAGTTTAGGGACCAGTCCTAAACCAATCAAGTATAAGTTATAGTTGTTTCTCCTAAGGTATATCCAAAGCTTATTGGTACTCCTTTCAAAATAGTTGATCAGGTTAATTAGACAGGTGTTAAAGTTTACATGTGTGAGGTTTTATCCATCCCAAGATAAAAACTTTTGTTGTAGGTGTAATATTAGATTTTTCATTTTTTCCTTTTAATTTAATTATTTACTAAAAATTTAAATAAATGTAGTGTTTACGAGGAATATCTGGTGATAAAATGATGGTTGTGCATTTTTTGAATGTAGAAAATTTGGGAAATTATTTTTATCTTGGAAGAATAACCTACACACAATGAGACAACTTCGATGAATTTGATTAATAGATAGATAAGTGAGCTATCTAGTTAAAAAATAGTCTCAGGAAGTTATGAACTTACTCAAGTGGACGTCAAATCACTATTTTCATAATTAAGTGGATCATAAACACTAAAATTAAAAAATAGAAAGATGTGAGATGGATGCGATAATAAACTTCTTAGGAACTAATATTCATTTATATTATCAATATAAGAAAAATATTCATCCCAATAAGCTCTAGCAGAATTCACATCTTCTTGTATAGAATCTAATTGGTTAAAAGTGGCTTAAACTAAAGGAGAATAGATAATGGCACAAAGTTATAACTTAAAATATATGTTAATCTAGTCAGTGAAGAAAGGTTGAGAGATGATGGGAAGATTAGTGATATTAATTACTTCATATTAAATTCTGGGTAGAGTCATCTACAAATAAATTACATGTTTAGAAAGGTAGAAGATCAAATTAGACTCAATCTAAAATAGATTTTTATGACCAAATGGTTTTTATTTTAAAATAGAATGTAGGAATTAATGTCAATCTTATTGAATTGGTACTGCTTAAGATGAATCAACATCAATTCTATTAAAACTACATAAGGTTATAAATAGAAAGCTAAAGGATGATTGAGGATATTCAAAAAGGAAATTGGGGACATCTGATATGTTCTATTAGTGAAATTATTATTAAAATATAAAATGAATTAAGAAATGAAATATTCAAGATAGAGAACCTACCTTGAAATGGATGTAGGTAGAGTATATTCCTTGTGTAGGTGAAAGCAATCTCCTTGGTTTTTTATGACTATTTTGGACTGGATATAGCTTAAATTTATTAGTATGGAACTAGCATTCACCTTTAATTCTATAAGAAAATTTTATTAGTGTTTTAATATTTAAATTTTGCTGGGACAAAGCTAAAGAGATTATATATATATATATATATATATATATATATATATATATATATATATATTGATGTTGATCAATAAAATAAGCATCGATCATGGGAGAATCATTATTGATTCACCCTTTTTGTCATAAGTTTGCTTTGATCCATTTTGGCATATTTCAAATATAGGTTAATTTGGGATTAAAAGCAAGGGTTTGTTATAAATTTATTTACTACAAGGGTAATTTTTTGGAGGGTTAATATTTGTGGGCCATAAATTAAATTTTTTTGGTTAAAAAGATAAAATTGTAATTTGTAAAAACAAATTATCGAGTACTTAATGGTAAATAGTTTAGACTTTAGGATTAGTGTATTTAGGATGAAATAGTATTTTAAAGGTTTATGAAAACAAATATTTCATATATGGAATATGAAATCATAGTGTCTATATTTTCCCCTTTTTATGGAGTATTATGTAATAACGTATCACAAAACAAAAACTAAGAGAGATTTAATGCCACAAGTTTATGTGAGGAGGTATCCCCCCTCAACTTGGGAGATATCATATGATGATGAGATGGTGATAGGATTTAAATATGGAGTAATGGATGGGATGAATAAATAACAAATGGGAATCAAGAGTGTGGATGTATAAAATTAAGTATACTTGTGCACTGATAGGGTGTGAGATAGTACAGGTAGAGATGCTCCAAGACAAATCATGTAATAATAACTAAATACCAGTGGGATTAAATGAAGGCCAAGAAATATAAAAATTGATAGGGTTTAGATGACTGAAGCATATAGTATACTTGACAATATGTACACTACCTATAGATAATTATTCTCAAGATGAAATTCATTCTCAGGACCCAAAGAGGGGATATGTGCAAAAAAGTGCATGCCTTATGCAGGTTGTGAAACTAATAGGTGGTATATATACACAAGCCTAAATTTTAATAGGATATATAATGGGATAGTAATGGCAAGGTAATAGGATTTGGATTTGGAGAAGGACCAGATGCATGTGAAACTACATGTAGTGTAAAAAGAGAAAAATTTGGGTAGATTGATGCTAATTAAGGAAATTGATGATGATCCACATAAATTGACATCTATCTAAAAAATTATCAACATTGATCTAAAGCTAAATATAAAATAAAATCTAATGTGGAAATAGTTCACTTATTATGGATATGTGATGAGTGGAGAGCTAAAATATGATAATGATTTTGATGTGTGGCATGATGGAGCCAAATGACTATGGTCATAGGTGGTGCTAATGGTCTCATGATGAGGTACGCCTTATTTTTATTTAAGTTTTTAATTTTTTTGTGTTTTTGGTTAGGGTAATGTGTAAGTTTTTTAGGGTAGTATGGTGAGTATTTATTGGTGTCCATCATAATTAATCATCATTTATTCATTATAAACATCACCAATTATAAATAAGATGACATTTATTTGTTAAAAATGGAAATAATTAGGTTAAAAATTCTAGGGTTAGCTAAGTGAAATTGTTAGAAAGTTTAAGGCTTATATAGGATTATGATAACATGTGCAGACATTATTAAGGATGTGAGATTGATTATGACCTCTTATAGAGTCATTACATTATTAGATGAGTGATGATGGTTGGGTCCATATGGAGTACATGGGATGAGAGTAGTACAATTTTACCATCATATTTAAAGAGACACAAACCTGCTAGTAGCATTACTAGAGTGGTGGGATGTGACCATTGGGATGATTTTGTTACCTATAAGAGAGATGACCATGATAGTGGAGGACATTCGTAAGATAATATGGCTCTCATTATAGGGGGATGTTATTATACCAATGGATGAGTTAGGTCACATAGAATCACTAACATGATTGTATGGTGGAGATGTTGTGGATATTACTTTTATAGTAGGAAGATTTTTTTTGAGCCATTATATGATGTAGATATAGATGGGCAACTAGTGCTAACTATGATGATGCTAGCCATTTATTTCTATGGCCTCCCTAACTTATCTGGAGGTAGGTTCTTATGAATCTTTACAAGTGTCATTAGAGATATGTGGGAATAGTGGATAGTATTTTTTTAAGCCTTGAATTTATAGGCATAGATATATAGGGAGCTATAGGGGTGGAGGACATAGAGGAGATATGTTTTATATGTGACCTTCATTTTGAAGTGTTAGGTGTATGATCACATTAGAGTGATATGAACCATTGGTACCCTATGGATATGATGGTATTATACTACATATAATATGGCCTTCCTTTGATGGAAGGAAGATTTCATGTGGGCTTATACTAATGACATGACAAGATACTTAGTTTATTATAAGTGAGTCTTCGAGGAGATATAAGATGGTGACATCATTTGGAGGTCTTACATTAGATTTACTACATGTCTTAGGATAGAGGTAGAGTTAGTAGACATTTAGATGGAAAGATGGCTAACAAGTATGAGGATGGAGTATGTAGAGTTTTTTCACTTTAAGAGAGCGAGGAGATAGTTTGGGCTAATTTAGGATATACCATGTGCCCCACAAGTGTATAGATGAGATGATATAGAGATTGGACTACCAGAGGTTGATGTCACAAATATTCCAATATGGTCTAAGGAAGAGGTGGAAGATGTAGATATAAATGGTGTAGGGTGTACCCCAACATATTTATTATGGTGATTAGGGTAGATGGATGCCAAATAGGAGATATTGGTGTAACCTTACTATGATGGAGTAGATGAGGAGATGTAGGATATATAATAAAAGGGAGGAATAAATGAGGAAAGGGGAAAGGAGGAAGGATAGGAGGAAGAGATAGATGTTATATGTATTATTACTAAGAGGGATACACTGAGAGATTAGTACATCACTTTATAAGGATATGTGAATAGAGTATAGGGGTGATCACTACCATGTAGATGAGGAGATATGGTCTAAATACTATATTAGATGATTTATAGGTAGAGTATGACACCTTAAATTTGAGTCATGATCTAGAAATTTAGGATTGAGATAGATACCATGCTGAGAGGGATATCTTATGGTGAGGGGATGGAGGAGTCATGGGGTAGATAGGTGTAGGTGGAACTATCTTGAGTATAGGTCAAGTAGGTACTATGAGTGTGGATATATATCAATATCTTGTAGATGAAATGTGATATTATGAGTAGATTGTATTGTATTTGCATCCAAAGATTCCTTAATATTCCATGCATGTAACGACATAAGTCGGGTTCTTTTTATAGACACATACAAGTTTAATTAGCACAAAGAGTGTATCACAAGGGGAATATTAGAGGAGAGATGGAGAAGAATATGGGGGTGGAGGTGTTATAAGCATCAATCTTAGCCATCTATAGATTACTGAGTAGCTTATTTTGTACTTATTATACTAGCTAGAGAGCCATATATTTTGTATAGCAAGACACATTTGATGTATATTTGAGAATTCTTATATATAAATATATGATTTTGATTATGATTTGTGGTGTTATATTTATTGATTATGGATTTTATTAGATTATAGATTGAAATTTTATGGATTTGCATTAAAAATTTTATGGATCATGGAGTTAGCTTAGGATACTTTGGATTTAGATTATTTGACTATGTATTTATCTATTTAGATGACATGATGATGTGATAAATTTATTATGTAATGGATTTACATTAAAATGTTTATGGATCTAGATTATGTGATTATGGATTTAGCTTATGCTTTTATGGATTTATGTGATGGAATGGATTAGATTGGATTATGGGATTTTAAATTAGGATATTATGGACTTATGTGATGTGGTTGTGTATTAGATTAGATTATGGATTATGGATTTATGTTTTGTTATTATGGGTTTAGATCATGATTCTTATGGATTATTAGATTGTTATTTTAAATGATGCCATGGATTAAATTATGATATTCTTATATTGTGATTAAGATATATGTGTTGATCCTTTTTTAGATAATTAATTAGTTTAATTTTGATTTATTTAAGATGAAGAGAAATAAATATTTTATTACTCATCATTGGCTTGTACCACAACCCAAGAAAAAACCTCTTGTAGTAATTGCATGTGCACTCTTATCTAACTATTAATAAATATCCTAGAAACGTTAGGTCAACTAACTTTAGGCTCTATGGGTTTGAGATGGAATTTTTTATGTATTCATTTTTCTTTAGGATTTTGCCAAAAAGTGGATTTTTCAAGAATAATATGTTTTCATCCTACATTCCATATCTAAGGCTGAACCTACGATACTTTTGTTCCAATCCATATAGACTGATCAATGTGAGATGTCTACTAATTTAAAGAAAGTTGATCAATGTGGGAAGCTTTCTTGGGATATTTCATTTATGATAGCCATCCTTTGAGGTAGTGGTCTATATTTTTAGATATGTTGTTTGAAGTAACTATCCTTTGAGGGACTAGTCTACATTTTTACCATTTTATATGTTTTATAACTATCCTTCAAGGGATTAGTATGTTATTTTTGCACTTTTTAATTATTTTTTTTTCTTGTTTTTTAATCCTAGTGTTATTTATTTATTATGGATTGGATTAAGGTAACCTAGAATAGTTTCCAAATATTTTTTGTATAAGATGATATTCTTATTCCCAAAATAAACTACTAAGGTGATAGGGAGGGGTTTTAGGAAATAATGATTTGGGGATCCTTCCCATTATAGGTAGAGCTTGTGCATTTAGAGCATGCATAAATAGATCTAGGGTATTCATATTTAGTGTTAGAATAGAAAAGTTGTTAGATAATCACATGAATCTATATATCATTATTTCATATTTTAGGAATGAAAAGTAAATTATCAAAACCAGTAAAAGGAAACTAAGTTGAGCAAGGTGATTAAGAATTTTTGACAATGGAAAGGATCAAAATGTAACATATTAAGAGGATATTGTTCTAGTTTACTATCAATAAAGGCAAAATGATATGCCCTATATCTATATCTATGGGTGATAATATATGGTCCAAGCCAATTTGTAGAAATTTTTTGTCATTTAATCTTTTCCATATTAGTAACATGTTGATTTTATTTAAAGACAAAGTCACCAACATTAGATTCATGTTATTTTAAATTTGTATTATAGGTGTATTTTATTCATTCTTGATATACATGGAGATGGTCAAGCATAGTCGATCGATGCTCATCCAAGAGCTCAAGTTGGGATAATCATTGCCAAAATAAGTCATCCTTAGAAATGATATATTCAAGAGAGATGCAAAGGGAAAGAATATGAACCTCAAGAAGAAGTAAAACTTTAGTACCATAAACTAGAGAGAAAGTGGTATAACCTATAGGGGTTCAAATAATAGTTTGATAAGCCCATAAGACAAAAGGAATATGAAGATATCAGTCCTTTCCAGCCTCATTAACAACTTTACTTAGGATTTTGATAAGAGTTTTATTGGATGCCTCACCTTGTCCATTAGCTTGATGATAGTAAGGTGAGTAAAATATTATCTTAATGTTTAAAGATTCATATATTTATTGAACCTTTTCATTTTTAAAATATTTTCCATTATCTATAATATCTTATGAGGAATACCAAAGTGATAAGTAATATGATGATTGATAAATCCATACTTTTGTCTACATTGGTTGAGATAAGAGGAATATCCTCCACTCACTTAGTGAGATATTAAGTGGTATTGATGATAAATCTATGGCACTGGGAAAATTTATGATTGATTTGACCTATAAGATCAATCCCCCACTAGGAAAGTGGAAAAAGGTCTTATGCTATTTGTAATGCATGACTAGGGACATAAGATAGATTGGCATGTTATTGGCATTTTATGAATTTATTAATATACTCACAACAATCCTAATTTAATGTGGGCCAATAATAGCATAATTGTAATATTATCATAGCAATGGTGTGGCCACTAAAATGTCCACTACATGACCCATCATGAACTTATTTGATAGTGACAATAGCTTCATAATTTTAGAGATAATGAAGAATGATACCATCAAAAAAATGTTTATATAAAACACCCCTAATATGATAAAATAAGTGATGCATTACTGGAAGCTCATTTTCCATTTTTAGATAAATCTAGAGGAATAATCCCCTTTGATAAATAATTGAATATTTACACATATTAAAGATCCAATGGGTTTTTATTTATATTATGTATGGAAGCAAGATCAATTTTGGTAAAATAAGGTTGATTGATTTTATGGATGAAAATAAATAACTTAGATTCCGAAGATGAAGATGGGATAAATGATTCTAAGGAGGCCATGGTATCCATAAAATTATTTTTTTATTGAGGAGTGGATTGGATAGAATAATTCTCAAAAGTAGTTAGTAATTGATCAACCAATATCTTATATTTATAGAGCGTGTCATTTTTGCAATAATATATGACCTTTATCTAATTGAACACAAATTGGGAATCACCATAGATATGAAATGATTTAATACTTAAGGGATTATTTTAGATAATTTGGACTTATCTATAGTCCAACTAAAAAAATATCAATAATACACCTACATGATTCAAAATTTTATAATTTTAAATTCTCTCTAATATAATATATGGGGAATATATCTAAAGTATTAACATACTCTTCATGTGAAACTTGTGTATAACCCAAAAACTATTCATTTTTAAAGATTACACACCATCCAATTTAGGGACATAAGTCTAGATTATCTGAAATAATCCTTCCTAAGGCTAAATCAGATTGGAGACATATGATCAATGACTCAAACTATGCCATATTATTAGTGTAGTCAAAATCAAGTTTAGAATATAAAACTATAAGTATCCCCCTGAAAGGATTAAGATAATTCCATCTCCCCACCATGCTTGTAGTTGGATCCATCAAAGAATAAGTTCATTTGATATTAAGGAGCTGATTGAGATGTGGAGGCTTTGGATTCATCTAGGAACTCATAATTGATTGGTTGATTACTAGTAAGAGGTGATTCAACAAGTTGATAAATAGTGATTTGACCTTTACCTAATTTATGGTGGATAAACTCAAGATCAAATTCCACCCAAAGCATGAGCCATTTGTCCATTTGTTTATTTTAATAAGGATGTGAATTCATAATTCTTAGTAGATCCTTATTCATGATTGCATAGGTTTTGTGATTGAGAAAATAATGGCAAAGTTAGGAAGCTATAAAGACTAGAGTCAATCATAATTTTTCTGTGTGTATAGTGTAACTTGTATTCAATGAGATTATGACTTATATAATAAACCAATTTTTATTAAACTTTCTCATCATGATGGGAAAGTATGGCTCTTAAGGTATGGTTTTCGATTGAAATATACAAGAAGAGAGGTTTCCCCTCCTTAAGAGGAATGAGAACTAGTGATGAGAAAAGATAAATTTTGAGGGCATCAAATGCCTCTTGACAACTAAAGTCCTCAATAAATTAGGTATATTTATTTAGGAAATGATGAAATGGTTGACATCGATTGGATAACTTAGAGGTAAAATGATGAATGGACTACAATTTTTCTTGTAAGCTACATAGTTGTTTAAGATTGGATGTGGGTGACATTTCTATAATGGATTTGATCTTAGTGTAATTAACCTCTATCCCATAAATAAAGATGATGAAACCTTAAATATTACCTGATAAAACATCAAAAATGCATTTCTTGGAATTGAGATGGAAATGAAACTAAATTACATGAGTGAAGATTATTTTAAGCATTGAAAGATGGTCTTTTCATAGTTTTAACTTATCAAGGAGATCATCCACATAATATTTAATGATTTTATGGATTATGTCATGGAAAATATAGGTCATGGCCCTTTCATAGGTGGACCCAACATTATTTTAGCCAAAAGGCATAACCCGATAGCAAAAGGTCCCTTAGGGAGTAATAAATGAAGTCTTATGTTATTTTTTTTATGTGATAAGGATTTGATGTTACTTAGAGAAACCATCCATACATGACAAAATTTCATTAGTTATCATTAAGTCCACTAATTATTTAATATTAGGGAGAGGTAAATCATCTTTAGGACAAGTGAGGTTAAGGTTGCTAAAGTTAGTACAAAGGTGCAGTCCTCCTGTGGGTTTTGTGATAAGGACAATATTAGACACCAGTTAAGGGTAGTTAATAGGATAGATAAAATTTATGAATAAGATATGTTGAAATTATTCTTTAACCAAGAGTTTAATGTGATGATGCATTTTTCAAAGTTTCTAGTTTAAAAATTTTGACATCAATAAATTGAACAATATTATGGATGACAATAGCAGGGTCGATACTCCTCATGTCACTATAGGACCAAGTGAATGCTTCACTATTATATACTAGAAATGTAGTGAAATCCTAGTGCTCTTGAGGATCTAAATATTTAATGACCCTAAAAATTTGTAAAGTCTCATGATATCCTATGTTAATTTCAAAGATAGATTCATTTAATAGAATAGAGGTTTTATATGGAAGAGAATTTCATAAATGTGATTTCTCCATGCCTAAATGACTTAAGATCAACTCACCATCCTAGAAATAAATAACAGGGTTGGTGGGAAAATCCTACCCTATCATGCCTGGGTATGATATAGGAATGCATTTAGTTTTCCCATCGATGCGATGGATTACATGTTCTGTAGTGATGGCATTGACTAAAAAAAGTATAGAAAAATGGATACAACCTCATCTATCTGAAAAGGGGTGTTGGATGGTGAGGATGTGCCATTTTTAATAATAGGTAGAAGAGTTATTTTTAGGATATTTTTGGGATTTTTATTAATACCTAGGCTCTAATTTTCATGGGGATTCCTAAAACCCCCTAACATGATATCATGTGGCCCTTGTTCATAATATCTTATGCCAAAGCCCTTGCAAGCACACTATTGCAGGTATGTTTTTGTAAAGTGGGGTTTATCTAAGAATGAGAAGTTTGAGTGGAATGGTTTAGCATGGTTTAGCTATTAAGACCTAAATAAGGCTGATCAATCCCCCTATATATTAAATGAGTGTGGAAGAAAGGTGGAATGAAGATAATTTGTTCAATGAGATTAGTAAAATATTCATGTTGTTTGTCAAGACACCCATATTCTTGTAGAGTGGGGAGAGTGTTGAACATTAGTAAATAATATTCTCCCATCGATACTTGATGAAACATAGAATCAAGGCAATCTTTCATAGTAATTCTTGTTGCATGGAATGTCATACTATATGATGATTCATTAGATGATGATTGGATCATGCTTTGTAATGTAATTAAGATGTCATTTAGTTGAGAGTAAGGTTACAAGTTTTAAATTTGTGGGGATAAGCTAAAACATTTGTTAGAGATAAAATAACTGAGGGGGGGGTGAATCAGTGATCTCAAATAATCTAAATTAAATTTATAATCTTTACAAACACTTAATCCATTACCACAAGTGTTCATGAAGCATACACATCATTCATAACAATGAGCAAGAGAGATAATGCAAGATCAATCACATAACACATGACATACATGGGAAACCCTCTTGGGATAAAACCCAATGAAACATAAAATTTGACTACTATCATATAATAATAAGAAATAATTTATACCATCTACAAATGATCAAGGAACTACAATCACTATTTATTGAGACTATAATTCCATAAGGTGATTCCACAACTATCTAGCTAAGCTGTAGTAACAACCATACTTTTAACAATTTTTACCTTACAAAGAGGATGAAACCACCTTAGATTTTGAGATAAAAAAACAAATATGAACACATTCACCTTTGAACTAATGTATTTAACAGTTGATGATGGACCTTTGCTTATCAGTCTTCACCTTGATACATACTCAAGCAATAAGAGCACTATTCTATGAATAAAAACATGACTAATAGGTCATAAAAATTGTCCCTAATTTTATCTTCTCATAAAATCATACATAAGATACTATACCCCTCTTTTATTCATAATACACATAGACAATCCTCTCTCAAATCTCTCCCAAGTCTCTCACATAAATTCTAGAAATCACCATCTTTGATTTCATTATTTATAGAGCATTCTTGATAATCAACACCTTGGTCAGACATTAGGCATGCCTTAACCCTTAAGGAAACCATATCGTACATACATAGTTAAATATAATATTCATATGTCAGCTATAGCATGTATGGGTCACCCTTAAACATCTACACCTTCTAATAAGGTACTTGTATCTCTTATAGGTCTCATAGAGACCTATTCATGTATTTAGCATAACATTGATCAAAATAATAACATATTACCACTTTAAAATACATGGTTCCACTCCTTATATCCCCTTAAACATCCTTAAATTATCAAAATCATCTTATCTCACCTCTGTGTATGCTCAAACAACTCAAACACTGACCTAGTGCATAGGAATATTATGATAAAAAACACACAATCAACTTATTAACCTTTTTAAATACAAAATATGAAATGGTTAAACCTATAAATACCATAAATATAATCCTCATGGATTATAGAACACTACTAAATATATAGGTCATCAATAGATATCAAAACAATAACAATATGAGATCAAACATCCTTCTTGGGTTACTTATAGAACAAGCATGAACACATAGTCAAATTAGAACCTTAATATATTTAGTTATACACACTTTAAAATATTAAAATTATCTTAATTAGATGATCCATGGATTTATATACATCTTTTATTTTTATAGCATTAGTAAATTCATCTTGGATTGAAAGTTATAGCCCAAAAACTAGACAGTAGTTTTTCTTTTGAAAATTCAAATATTCAAATGCAAATGACCACAGTTAAAATTTGAACATCATGCTCACATCTAGTGTCCTCTTATCTTTATATCAATCTCACACCATTGAACTTGTTTGAATTTTAATGTATAGTCTACCAAAGCCAAATGTTAAACATTTGTTACTTTGACCTCATCTCGTGCACTCTAGAAACTTTGACTCAATGTGCTCTATTGATCTCTATGGATCAACCAAGTATTTAACTATAAAATCTTTCCATTTGATCAATCTATATTAACATCCACTCACCATTTTATCCTTATCTTATACCTTTACATATATATTAAACATCATTCACTTGTCCTCATCTTTCTACTTCTTAACTTCTTGGAGCAATGCACACCGTCGATCTTGCTCAAAATTTAACTCTTTAAAATTTGATTAAGTATGGGGACCCTTTCAATATGCCTGTTGGAAAAATGTATATCTTTTATTTCAATCAATCTCATTTACCACAAATTTTACCATATGTTTTCCTTTCAAAGAGGAATACAACCATGTGTCAAACTACCCTTGAAACCTTCACATGTACAAAATATAATGCCACTAAAAATCCTCCTCAAAATGTTCTATCATAGAGCCAACTATGCTTAGAATTTTTTTGGGTGACCAACTTTGATATTACATATATTTTGTCATGCTTTGGCATATGATCTCAAATTTAGCATAAATCAATTATGCTCAAAACTAAATAAAACCATATGATTAGTTTCTCTTGACACCTTCACACATGAAAGATATAACACCATCAAAATGCTCACTCAACTCTTGTTGCCACATTGAAAATTTGGCTATGGGAAAACATAGTCAAACTACTTGGGAGCCCAATTTTTGGCTATGCATATCTTTTAATGTACTTCATTGCATGGTCTAAAATTTAGCATAAATAAACTAGAAAAAATAATGAATAAACCCATATGATCATTTTGTCTTGACACCTCTACATGTCTAAATGTTGACCTTATCAACATGATTACTCATCACTTTTTGACCACATGCAAATTTGGCTAAGTATGGGAAAACAATGAATTCTAATTGAGAATCCAACTTTACACCCGCATATCATTGACCATGCTTTGATGCATGACTTGAGATCTAGCACATAATAACTAAGGACCAATGTAATAATAACCATATGTACAACTCCCCTTTACTCATTCCCATGTGGAAATGGTGATGTCATCAAATTTCCTACTCAAATTTTCTACCACTTCACCCAAAGGGTCTATATGAAAACTATGGACAACTAGATAAATTATACTTATACACACAATCACTCAAAGCATATTAAACATCTTAGGTACTTTTTCACATTCTTAATACTCCATACTCATCCCTAAACATCTCTAGCCATGTCAATACTAAATATTTTCATTACCACTTGGGTTATCAAAGCACTTTATCCACTTACCAAAACACCTCCATGACATCATTTAATACTCTCCAATAATCTCACCCTTTATCATTGATGTCAAGAACCATCATATATATCAATATACATCTCACCTTCTCTTTCTTCAAACACTTCCATAATAAGAACTTTCTCCCCCTTTGACAGAATGATAAAGTGGGCATCAACTAATCTTGAGGACCCAAAAAGACCAAAATAAGGAAAGGATCATCTTAGAAAGATGATATAAACTCCGCCTTAACTTGAGCCTACATCTTCATGCCTTGATAACTTCTTCTCATTCCATGCCAATATTCTTTTCAATCAAACACTGCAACCAATGAAGAAAGAACACATAAAAGAATTCAAATCTAATGGAACTCACCAAGAAACATTTGAGAGGGACTTCCCCTAAGATTTCTAACCCATTTCACATCTTGATCATATTCAGATCTCCATACACTATGAAGAACCACCAAACATGCTTAATATCCTTATCTCTCAAGATACCATAATGACCACCAATAAAACTTCATGCCACTCACTAAATAGGAAACATGCTCTCTATAGACACCTAAAACTAGACACTAATGACTTCCAACTAGGATTTTGACCAATTTCCATCAAACATCAAAATTTGGCCTAAAAACACTAAAACACATTAAATGATGTGAAATTGTCATATAAAAGTGCCAATTTTGGCCAATGTATCCCTAAATAGGGCAATTCATTTTATGAGATAACTAATTTTGATCATATCATTTTGAGTTAAAATGACATTTTCACACTTGGGTGCTCTGGATTGCTCTTTTCTACCAATTTAATTTCAAGAGACATATGCCTTTGTTTTAGATTAAGGTAAAATCATGTTTTGAAGGGGCCCCAAAACCCTTTAACAGATTCAAGAAAGATAAAGCATTAACAACCAATAGGAAAGACACTCCTGAAACATACTAAAAAATAGTATCTAAAATAGGTTTTATAGGGACCTAAAACCACCAATATAAACCAATAAAAGTACCCAAGTTTTACAAGGACTTGAAACCTAAACAATACCAAGCACTACAACCTAAAAACCAAGTTTACAAGGACCTAAAACCTTATAAACAGAGACACCTTAACCAAACTCCAAGACCTGAGTGGGCATCCAAGTATAAACCAGCATCCCCAAGACCACAACATTGAAGGAATTGCTTACAAATGGTAGCCATTGAAACATACCTTTACAAGACTGCCTACTGAAACCCACAGCAACTGGCATGCCATTCTCCCTTAGCACCTACATGGCGTAAGCAAATATGCCACACCCATCATTTTTTCCTAGAGTGGGGCTCCTCCATAGCTTAGGGTTTTCACCATTTTTTCCCTAACTAGGGCATAGTAGCTCACTCACTTACCACAAAGGAAACAAAGTTTCCCCCATCCAAACACTATTTTCTTCGTAAACTAGTTCTTGATGGTAGTCCACCTCAGGCTATAAATCCAACCCAGTATCCATCCACAAAATAGGAATCCAAAGCAAAATAAAGATCCACGCACTAATAGATCACTCTTGTTCGTGCCACGCTAAAGTTTGAGAGGTGGTCATGAAAATTAGGGTTTCAACATGGCCACATCCATAGCCATGCTCCCTCTTCCCTCTTACATGCCCTCACACCCAAAAAATGCACTGCCCATAACAGACAACACCACCAACAAAAATAAACCCCATATCTAGCACTGCCACCTCTCATTCCCTCCACCCAAACATCTTCAAGATCACCCCCTCTGCTTAGAGGAATTGCTGCCATGGCATTCAAGATATTACCAAATAAAAAATCGATCCGCATAGATGAGGGTTTTGGTCATCACGGTGACCATGCTACTGAAAACTGAGGTAAAAAAATAGAACCACACAAAAATTAATTATGCTTTACAGAGCTACATATTCAAACACTTAATAGATTTGTGCATTCATACGCAAAAATCTGAAGAAAAAATTAAGTTCCACACTATAATAGATCTTGCATTATGGTATTCTACGTGTAGATGCTTAGGATTTGGGGGGCCGCACAGACGTGAGCCCCCCTCCTCCTGGGCATCCCAGACATATGCCTTTGTTATTTTGTGTTAGAAACATCTTAAATGGGATAATAGTTCTAACACATCTAACATCGTATCCTAATTCTAATCCAGTCAAATTTCAAGCCAATAATATGACATTTTGAGTAGTTTTATTAATTTGTGTACCAATTGCCAAGATTTACACCAAAATTGACTAATCATGTTTAGATATAATTAATTTGAATGAAGATCTTAAGTTAATTTTCCATGGAACTTGTTGAATATTTCATTAATTGAAATTGATATTGAATAACTACATCATCTAAGACATATTTTTTTGGGAAGGCATACCTAGGCCATAAATGCAACAAATATCTAATAAAGCCCTCCCATACCTCTTTCTCACAAATATTTATGAGGGAATTTATTGATATTATCCTCCAAATTTAATGGATTCTTATCCACACATATTCATCTTGAGATGGACTATTCAAGTTCATTATGATCATTTATAAAAAACTATAAATAGGAGGCCTCACACTCATAATTTTATTCTCTTTCAAGACAAAGTTGTCATGCCTAAATGACCTCAAAATATTGGATAGTGTAAATTTACCATGTACAAATGATTCCAAAGCCTCATAAAATTAGTGTTATTATGCCAAATTTTTGAACTAAGACAAAGCCATCATAATCCAAAGGTGCAAAGGAGAGAAGGAGATAAACAATGTCATTGGTGAAGACTCTTTGATGCACAAGCCAAGAAAGCCACTCTATGAACCATTTTCAATCTCTAATGAAGATGAAGGAAGGTTTATTTCATGTTTTAGTTATTTATTTCATATGCATGTTTATTATTAAGATCCCCCTAGTGTTTAGGCCTAGATATGTCATGATTGTAAGTGTGTTATTTTAATTATGATTTCATTTTGAACTAACACTTTATCTAATCCCCTCTCTTGAGTCAAATTCCTAGTTTGAATAATGACCCAACTATTTATATTTTAAGACCTTATCTTTTGGCTTGTGTGAGAAATCAAGCTCCACAACTCCCCTTCATCATTCCATGACCAAATCTATTGTCTCATGAAAGCAATCAAGCTCCACACTACCATTTTGTTACCATTTAAATATTTTGTCCTTTGGCTTATATGAGTAATCAACCTCCACACCACCCTATTGTTACCATTTTAGGACCTCATCCATTAGCTTGTGAAAGCAACCATGATCCACAACATCACATAATTTCCATACCAGGACCTCATCCTTTGACTTATACACGAAACCAAACTCCATGATGGCTTATCATTATTCAACCATATGTCATTCTTTGTCTATTACCAATCCAATCAATCCCTCAAATGAGCCAATCATTTGAAATCTAGGCTATGTTCAAAAAATGTATTTTCCAACTCATTAGAAACCAAGGCCAAGAGAACCAACCAATCCAAGATGTTTTTTTTGAACCAACCATTTGTGATAAGTCAACCTATGATGAATCACCTTTCAATCCTATACCTATTATCAAGGAGTCTCACTCTAATGAGCTAGTCTTTACTAAGTCACTTCTTAATGACTATAACCTCCTTTGGGTAAATCATTACCTCAACCATAATATTATTTTTAAAGAGCCTCCCCTTGACAAGATAATTTCAAGGAGTTATCTCTTGACCTTTTTTCCTACCATTAAGGAGTATCACTTTGACAAAATAGTCTCTATGGATCCCATTATGTCATGATAGGTTGTTACTTGTCCGATACAAAACATGTTATAAGACATAATTATAACAAAGTACCCATCAGATGAAGAATCATAGTTAGAGTTAGGTTTTATTATTGAATCAACATTAGATTTAGCATCAAGAGAAGTACCAACATCAGTCTCAACATTAGATTCAGAGTCCATTAAGTCAAAATCAGACTTAGAATTAGAATATGTTCATGGTTGTTAAAATATTAGTTATGCATGCCATGAAGATAAATTTGAATACATTTGTGATCCTTTTATAGTTTTTGAGGATGATACTTTGGATCCTAGTATCTTCTATGAAGATTGTGTTGCCTCATCCCATTCCATTACCACCAACCAACATAGCTATATTATTATCATTCCACCTCCCATAAGTGTTAATTGGGACCAATATAATAATACCTTGTTTAATTTCATCTATGGTGATGTATTAGTTGAATATTAGGGAATCCAAGACCAAATTCATGTATAAAAAGAATAATCCCCTAGTGAAACCTTTTTAGAGGTGCTAGATGACAATCAAAGTTCAAACTTAGCATATTTTAGTGAAACATTTTGTGAGGCTATAGAAGATAATAAAATTCAATATTCCTTATTGAAACCTTTTTAGAGGTGATATGGGAAAATCAAGATAACTTCGTTAGTGAAAACCTCTTCAAGGCACCAATAACTAAGCACAAAATTTCATCAATACTTGATGAAGGCATTATCAAATATCAAATCAAAATATCTTTCAATATACAACCTAATTATATGGTAGATACTGTTAAGCCAAAATGAAAAAAAAATGGTGGTCTTATTGAGAGAATATTTAAAAGTCTTCAGCCCTACCACATCCAAAGTTATGTCAATTTTAGAATCAATAACATTGTGTGTGCTTGAAAAACTTGATCTTCATTTATTTCCCTACCATTACACTTTATATTATCCTCCACCATTACATCACCAAATCCAACCTATAATCCAAAATTTATCCCTATTTATGATCCATGGGACTTTCCTTTGTAGAGGCTATAAAGATACCCTGTCTTAATGCTTGAAGGAAATAGAATCAATGATCAATGAAGATCACAAAAACACTATTTGCATCCAAATCTATAGCAAGTTATTGATAGTGTATCTATTTATAAAAAGTGTGGGATAATAATTAACATAATTTAATATTTTTTTTGTATCATTTTATGATTAGGACATGAATCTACACATCAATAAGAATAATAGAATCATAATCCTATGCCATCTACCATAGCCAGGCCAAACACATCAAAACCAAACAACCATCATCAACCAAAAACATGTACCATGAAGTTTTAATTTTCCATTTTAATTTTAAACTACTTTTTCCATTATTTCATACCCATCCAGTTACCCCAACACTTTCTGGCAACCCTCTTACCATCTTATCCAATATATCAAACCATAATTATCCTAGAGTAAGACAATTATGTTTTACCATATTATTCATATCTAGACCAAAGCCTATTTTTAGTCATCCTATCCAATAATATTTTCATCTTGGTTAATTTTTTATTTCCACACCTTTTTGTGAGATGATTCAGATCAATTTTCAATAATCAATCACTCTTCTTCAAACTAGGCATGTCTAACCTCCTTGTAGCCCTACCTAGAACTTGTAGAGCCCACAATGTTTAGTATACACATATTTATGACCTAAGACTTCATATATATTTCAATCTCATATTCCCCCTTAAGTACACCAATTTGGATCATCAATCTCATCCTCTGCAACTTACTTCCTTCACAAACCTACTAACCAATTATCCCTCCATATTGATAAAAACTTGAATAACTTGAGAAACATAAACCTTCAAATCTATATGAATATTTATTTGACCACCCATTTGGTCCATTGAACATATTTATAATCCTCAGAACTTAATTTACAAATCAAACCACTTTTATATTAGAGCCCAAAACCCTAGAATGTTAAAACAAACAAGGTCAACAAACCTCTTTCTAGTCAATGCACACCTTTGAAACATCTTGCACACATGGAGACACACATCACACAATTATAGAAAAAAATTGATCCTTCATACCTTTGAAATCCTTGGATTCTTATAACCGATTTTAGGCCTACTTGCCTTTAAGCCAAAAATTACGAAAATTGAGAGCACACAAAATTCTTTAATTTGACTTCAACATATCTTTACACCCCAAAGTCACCTAAAACACATCATAAATAAGTGAATATAAATTTCTGATAATCAATAAATTATTGATAGTGCATCAAAATCATTCCACCTAGAACCACCCATTCTGATCTTCTACAATAACTCCATAAACCTCTAGAGCAAACACATGAACTTATTACTCCCCCTTAACCAAAGACCTTCTCTGATTGGCATTATCATCTTGAGCACACAAAATTTATTATCCACACCTTTTTTCTTAGATTCAAATACTCAATCCTCTGATCCTAGGACTTTACCAATTACAAAGCTCCCCCTAACTTCATTCTTCATCAAGAATATAACATCTTCAACAAGTCTTCAAATACTATCTAATCACAGTCACTACTCATATATAGATACCTCATATTTATAACATGATTAAAATACATGACATACAAAACTATTCAACAAGTCTTTAATAGGCTTAGAAATATATAGAACATAAGTCTAAAGGAAAGGCCTTCAACTTATAGGCTCCCCTGGTATCTACCATAAATTGATATGCAGATAGATATTTGAAACTCACCTTTATACCAAAGCATCCAAACCATTACCAACATCCTAACTCTTTCTCAATATAGTACCATTGAGATTCTTTAGAAGCTCTTTTCTCCAATAAAATATAAATAAAATAATGTATAAACAATATTTATTTACATATCATCTCATCAAACAATATCTCACAACCACCAAGCTTCCTCTGACTAATAAGTGTCTCTTTGAGGTCCAGATAGAGACACCCCTTTGACATATAACACTAAAGGTCCCAAAACTTAGGAGACTCCCATATATCCATATATTTATCTAGATTTTAGTCCAAATTGACTTTAATTAAATCCTTGACTTCAATATTTTCTTCAGATTCGTCAATAAATGCTATCCATAAAAAATCTTGAGTCTCCTTTATTTTTGATCATTTTTCCACCTTGGAAAATAATCCATCAAGACTCTTAGAATCAATAGGGTTATTCTTCTTAATATTTAATACCTTAGGTATCTATACCATAGATTGACCCATCTTATCTTTTGCAACCATATGACCTATTTGATCCTTGAGCTTATCTTGATTTACAACAAAGCCTTCTAGAGAAATTTTCTCATCAACCTTATGACTAGAAGAATTGGCAATGATTACATTTGGTTTCCATACCGAATTTTGTCCTTTCTCAAACCTTCTAGGATTTATATATCCTTTGACATAACTTGAAGACCTCTTAACACTATTTGGATAGAATCTATCAAAATGTCCACTCTTATGACAATTGAAACAAATAACATCATTCGTACCTTTTGATATATTTTAACTATGATCAATATTTGATAAAAAAATCCTTCTATTATAGATCCATGAATGTCTAAAATTGTCAAAATTTATTTTATATTCCTTATCCCTATTACCATACTTATTACACGTAAAATAATGGCCATGAAATAAACTATCATACCTTGAAGCATTTGGTTATCTAGCAGACCTTCTTTCATTGCTCTTGACCTGATCTAAATTCTTTTGATCTTATTCAAGATTGATTATTTTGACATAATTTTCTCATGCTCATCCATAAATTAACCTATCTTGGTTTCTAATTTAATTATATCATCCTCTTTATCTCTTATATTTGAAATTACAACCATTAACTAACCTCTGAGAACTTGGATAATCTCCTTATCACTCTTAGCTTCTTTAGCCATGTCATAATTTATTATACATGCTAACTCTATCAAATTTCCCTAAATATAATTGAATTATCCTTGAATACCTTTGATCATATTTATCATCTTATGATTCTTTTTATTTTTCTCCTTTAGTTCACCAAGTGCACTCACGAGCTCAACTTCTAAATCAACTTCTTCTTCACTATCATGGAAAAATTGTTTATCACACATGGTATCCTTTTATTTTTTAAAAAATATTGTCTTATAATCTACTACCTAAACCTTGATATCATTAATAAAAATCTAATTCTCTTTTGCATCTTTCTTTAGTGTACATATTTTTTATTCAAGTTCCTTGGTCACAACCTTCTACTATTGAGTTTATTTCTTCAAATACTTAGCCATATTTGTACCTACTTAGGATAAACTTCAATATATTATAATTCCTCAAAAGTAAATGATTTGATACTAATTTTTAAAGGTAAAATCATTAAGAGGGGGGGGGGGGGGGGGTTGAATCAGTGAGCCAAATAATCCAATTTCAATTTTGATATTTACAAACACTTAATCAGTTACCATAAGAATACTTCAAGCATACTAGGAAAATCACGTTATGAACTTTTTCATTATCACTTAGGCTATAAAATCACTTCATCCACTAACCAAGACACCTCCATGAAATCACCATGACATTATTGAAAACTCTCTAACAACATTATGGACCTTAGCCTCACATTCAAATTTAAGACATTCGTGCAAGGTGGAGGGGATGTAATGAATAACATGTATCCAAGGACATCATAACATGATATTGTATTAAAAATAACATTCTATTATGTAAAATATGTCAAGGAGGGTATGTATACCTAATTATATGGGAAGGACAATCATTCCTAATGTAGGGGCCACACTATCATTGAATGCTCATAAGATGGATGGAGAGTGAGATAAAATAATTTTAGGTAATTATAGTTTCTTGAAATAATGAGAGGATATAATATTTATGATTTCTCCATTATTAATCATTACTCATTTTATTGAGGTATAATTAATCTAGGCAGTGATAAATAGTAGTGGATCCTAATTATCAAGCTATAATGGTGATATTTTTGAATCATGGAATGTTATGCATGATGAATTTTGAAGCGATTCAATAGAATTTGATAGAGGATGGGGTTCATTTGATTGTATCTCAGTATTTTTTAGGTCTTCCATCATATCCTTGTGATGATGTAGAGAGTTTTGGACAAGTTCATATAAATATATCTTAATCGAGAGTTGATGAAGCTACTTTAGAATGGATATATATATATATATATATATATATATATATATATAGACACACACACACACACACACACACACACACACACACACACACACACACACACACACACACACACACACACACACACACACACACACACACACACACACACACAAACACACACACACACACACACACACACACACACACACACACACACACACACACACACACACACACACAAACACACACACACACACACACACACACACATCAACTCTAAAGGATTATTATTTTGAGATTTTCCTAAAATATAAATTTTAGGTTTTGGGACAGGCATTTTAGGACTATTTATAGTATAATCAAGAGCTTTTACAATAGTGACTTTAGCTTTATTGGGATTTTGGGTCTTATATACCTAGGTATAGGATCATGTAGCTATGTGAATTATGTTTATCTAAAACAATGGTAGATTTTTCATGTTTTTAGACTCATAAAAATATAAAGGGTTTAGGATGGGTTGATATTGAGTTCTATCAGAGATTCTATCTTCCCTTTAAACTCATTCTGATCTTCTTGGTAATATACTAGTTCTTGAGGTGGGCATGCCCTTAGTAATTTGACTATGGGGATAGTCATGACCAAATTGATACATTAATAAATTATCTTCATTTAATAAGTTTCAAATCATAGATTTTAGTGCATTATAACTATCAGTATCATGTCTTATTATTTGATAATACACACATTTCTTCTTTTCTTGATACCATGTTAGTTTTTGAATATGGAGGTTAACAGTCTTTATGGGTGGTAGTGTGATAAGGGAAGTATGAAGAATTTGATTGATAATATTAGAGTAAGACCCCCTTAATGGATCCTATCTAGGTTTTATAACCTTTTGAGGTATTGGAATCAAATTTTTATTTACTTTCAAGTCTTGATCCTTCACACTAGTTATTTGAATATTCCCTATAATAGGTACTTTGTGTTTGGGATAAGACTTTACACCTAGGCCTCATGGGTAGTAAGGATTTAAAGGATTATGAATTGGGATTATTATAATTTAAATATCCTTTTGTAATAGTAAATGATCCTTAAAATAGGATTCTAAAATTTTGGTTTTTAGTCTTGACAAAAGATGATGTCCTAATATGGATACTCTAGTTCAAATAGGTGGTAGAGGCATCTTCCCTTTTAAAATATAATTAGTGGTATTAGGGATATCCTATTTATTGAGTTAAATCCTTATGGGAGGGTGTTTCAAAGATCATCTTCATGACATCTTGAGGTCTTTGTTTCCAATTTTTGAAGCATTTCCCCTAAAGTATATCTTTATAGGATTTGGCTCTTCTTAAACTATGAGGGAAGTTGGTCTTGGGTTTGGTTGAGGTAGCATAACAGTCTTCTCAAGGGGAAGTAAGATAAATGGGATGGGTATGCTACATGAAGGTGTTTTAGTAACTAAAAGAGTGGTATGTGTGTCTTCTATGATGTCTAAACAAGCATCTTCCTTAATATATTTATCATCCTTTATTTATAATTTATTAGATTGAATGGGTTTAGGTAATGTTTCCTTAAGAAGATACCAAATAATGAGATCCAAAAAGTGTAAGTGAGTACTGGGGATACCTCTACTATATTCAAAATTTAAAGGCATCTTTTGTAAGGAAATATAGTATTTTAGTTATCATGGAAGGTGATTTTGAATCACTACCAACCTCTTTAGGCATAAGTTGATCATGGATCACATTATGAATTAGCATGTATAGAATTAGACATAGAAGAATGGTTGGGGAGTAGGTACCTAAAGATGTCTATGGACTGATTAGGAGGATAATTAGGGTTATCTAATTATAACTCTCCTTGATCAATAAGGTTTAAAATTAGACCTTTGAATTAGAAACACCTATTAACATCATAACCTGGTACACAATGGCAATTGTAGAAGTTAATTTATTTGAACTAACTAGGCTTAGGGCAAGAGTTATAAAGAGGTCTAATCAAAGGAAGTTCAATGATAGATGATTTTAAGAGTTTGTTTAAAACAAAATAATAATATTCACCTAAGGGTGTGTATTGTCATAGAGTAAAATGTGTTAATGGTTTTTGTGATTATGCTGAGGAAGTAGAGGGTTCAGATTGGATTTTTTATGGGGGTGTTAATTTTAACACCAAAAAATTAGCAGTGCCTTTGGTTCTAGAATTTTTAGTTCCTTTATAGGGATCAAGTTTGAAGTTTTTATTATGTAACTTTACCTTCCATTCTCTAAAGCTTAGATTTCTAGTTTATGGGCCATATAAAAGGCCTCATCAAAAATATTGAAGGATTGAACCCATAATGTTGATGAGATATGTTTAGAATATGATCTCAAAAATAACTTGATTAATTCTAGTTGAGGAATGGAAAAAGTAAGTTGGTTTATAAGACTTTACCATCTATCCATGAAATTAGCATTATATTCATCATTGAATTTTCTAATGGTATAGAGGTTAGTTATGGTCACTTTTATTATGAATTTAATATAAAAGTTCTATAAAAATATTTGGGATAGTTTCCTAAAAGAGAATAGGGAATATGTAGGGATATAATTGTACCAGTCTAAATCTACTCCAACTAGCAGTATGGGAAACATGCTTAGAAAAAGATAATCATCATGGGATATAAGATAACAAGAATGTTAAAATTCTCTAATTAATTGGCAATGATACTCCCTATTTTTTAATTTTATAAATATTAGAATTTCCCATTATGAGGGGTATGGTCTAATAGGGACAGTTGGATTAATGCATTCATTATAGATTTTCTCATAAGTGAGCATAATTTTCTACCCAAAGGTAGAGGATTCTAGATTCACCATCTTATTTATAAGGATGTTCATAATGTCAATTTGGGTATTATATTGAGGAACACACCCTAAGACATTTTACTGTGGATGCTGATAGGTATGAAATGGAGTGGAAAATGATTGTGACAAGGGGTAACCAAATAAAGTGGTCATAATTAGTTGGGATACCACCACATACTATGGGAATTTCAAGGGTATAAAAGTTAACCCAAGTGATTTTAATGGATATACATATTGGGAACTCAATTGGATGTACTCCTAAGGAGGTTGACTCAAGGGAGCTTATTACAAAGTCCACATTTGGGGATTTGAAACTATGATAGTTTGGATTGGTGGGAGAATTACAAGGATTGAAATTACTATGTTATGATGTGTCAAGGTAGGAGGTCGAGTAAAAATAGGTTGAGTTTTGGTAACATTTTGGATTTGGGTACTAGTTGGGGATGGACCACTAGATATTACAAGGTGGATAGTTTAAATGTTGTGTAGTGTTAGTATTAGAACCTGTTAGGGGAAGATTGTTGAGAGAGGAAACCATGGCTGTATTAAACCCTTCAAGTCCCTCTAGGGTCATGCCAAAAACATTACCAAAATATTTTTTATGAGGGGAAAGTGGAATACAGATGGATCAAGTGCTAAGGTAATGGTTAAGAGCAATCAGATTACTATCCAATATCATGGAAAATTCAAGATCTCCCTAAGTATAGCACTAGGGAATACCATCCCCCAGAGACTCAAGAGAGGTAGGATGACTCAATGTGTTTTCCATGGATGAGTATGAGGTTTGGCATTTGGTTTGCTTTAGTGATTGATTTCATGTCAAAACCATGTAGCACCAACGAGAAATCAATAAATGAAATAAAAAACACATAATAGTCTTTTTGATTGTGCTTTTTTTAGTAGAAATAGGCATACACACTACAAAATGTACTTAAAATATTTTAATTTCTTAAGAAATTAACTTTGGAGTGTGATAAGGAAAAAAGCCAATGAGATTTCTAAGAATTGGTAATCTAAATATGGTTTTGGGTTTTTGTTTAAGGATGGGAACCTCTATATATATGAAGGTATGTTGAGGCTTGATTGTGTTGGAATAATATATGTGTCTTGGTATTAGGGCCTACCCCTCACTTCACACACCACAATGATAAGGGTGTTAGGTGTTTAGCCTTTGTAATTCTTGCCAAAAATTTTATACCCAACCAGTATATGGAGTTAGTTTTCCCCTTGGCGATGAAATCACAGTGGGTTTACCTAGGTGGGAAAATGTTTCAAATGTTTATTTTAAGATTATATGGTTTTGGATGTGTGATAATGTATGATTTATATGATATATTGATCTACATAGATTAGTTTATGTGAATTATCTAAGTAAGAAAAGGATGAATGCAATCCTTTTTAAACGTTAAAAGGAAAAGTAAGAATTTTTGGATTTTCTCTTTGTGAATATAATCAAAATAATTAGAAAAGATGAAATTAATGAACAATTTCACAATTAAAATAATGATAAAAATTATACCTTAGGGGATCCCATTTGGATTGCCAAAATTTAATAGTAGTTTTTTCATTTTTTCCTTTTAATCTAATTATCTACTAAAAACATAAATTAATGTAGGGTTTATAAGGAATACCTAGAGATAATAATATGGTTTCACATCATTTGAATCCAAAAAATATGAGAAATCCTTTTTGGCTTGGAAGAATAACCTACACATAATGAGACAACTTGGATGAATTTGATTAATAGATAGATAAGTGATCTGCCTAGTTAATAACTAGTCCTAGGAATTTATGAACTTTCTCAAGTGGATGTTAGCCAAATGTTTTCATAATTAAGTGGATAATAAACACTAAAATTAAAAAATATAAATATGTGATAATAAAATTCTTAATAAATAATTTTCATTTAAATTATCAATATAAATAAAATATTCATCCCAATAAGCTCTAGTAGAATTCACATCTTCCTGTATAACATCTAATTGGTTAAAAGTGGATTCAACTGAAGGAGAATAGAAAATGCCATTATGTGCTAAATCAAAATATATGTCACTCTAGTCAATGAATAAATGTTGAGAGATGATGGGTAAATCAATGATATTAATTACTTCATGTGAAATTATAGTTAGAGTCATCTATAGATCAATTCCATGTTTAAAAAGGAAAAAGATCAAATCAGACTAAATATAAGATAGATATTTATGACTAAATGGATTGGATTTTAATAAATAACACAAGGATAGATGTTGATCCTATAGAATCTATATCGATTTAGGTGAATTGGCATCGATTTTATTAAAAATACACAAGGTTATAAATATAAATCTAAAAGATGAATAAGGATATTGAAAAAGGAAACTAGGGGTATCTCATATGTTTTGATAGTGGAATGAGTAGGAAAAGATATAATTAAATACTAAATTAAATATTCAATATAGATAACTTACCTTGAAATGGATGTAGTCATAGTATATTCTTTTTCCTAGTGCAAACAATCTCCTTGGTTTATGATGAGTGTTTTGGACGAGGTATAGCCTAACTTAGTGAATGTGGTGTTGAGGTCAACATACCCCCACTTCTAAAAATTTGGGACCCTTATGTTAAAATTTTACAAATTTATATTTTAAAATTTAAACTCCATTTGATCAAAGAATCATTACCATGTTTGCACATTGTTCATATTTGAAGATCATCAATCCCATGTTCTAGTTGGTCTGCTTGTTCATGGCTCTAGTTTAAGCTTGTCTAAAGTTTGTTACCTTTGTATCTTATTATTTATAGTTACAGGTCTAACAAGTTTCCATTGGAGGTAGCAATGTATGGGTTTTATAATTTTAATGATTATATCTTAATATGACCTTTTACTATCTTTTGGTTTATTTAAAGTCAAATTAAATACATGTTCAAGGTTCCTAAAACCCTCATATAGAAACCATAGCTTAGAACCCTCATTCTAATTCAAATTTAGAAGGAATAAAATTAAGTTGAAACTTTTTAATATGCTATGAACTTAGTGAAATTTTATATACTAAGGCTTAGTCATGTTTTTTAATACTACCAAACCTTAGTTATATACTAGCTCCCTTTTATATCCTGAGCCCTTTGTCCCCTTTTATTTTAATATGGTCTAACCCTTTATATGAAAGGTCATTTTCATATATTTTAACTTAAATTATTGTATTAGTCCTAAGTCCCCATTTTTCTTTTTTAACACAAATAAGACCTTAGTCTGAAGACTTTATCCTAAGTTTTATGTCTCTGAGCCATGACTTCGACTATGTGTTTATTTTTAGGATCAACAATCCATAGTCACAGAGATGCTAAGGATCTAAAGGATTGAGATCATCATGGATTGAAATGGGTCCCTTTTATTATAATATATACTTAACCTAAATTTTACCCTAAGGTTTATTTATTATATTTATCAATACAATAAAACCTTAGGATAAAAAATATATTGACTTTAATTAGTAGAAGGATCTTCATTTTATTATATTTTAAGAACCTATGTTAAAGACTTATGTTATACTTTGGAATAAATTCTAAATGGTCATGAGCTCAATTAATCCCTTTATGACTATAGGGTCCAATGATGTCAAACTACCTAGATCATAATTGACAACTCATATTTAATCAAGTGAGATCAATCGAATGATGCATATCGATTCAAAGTTATTATGGGACCTACTATTCATGGAACTTAAATTTGACATTCTCATGCCCATAATTTTATCCCTACAAGGATTTCATTGATGTCTGTGAGACCATCAAATTTTAGTCCCTATGGATAATTATGTGAGCTTAAATTTGACATTATCATGACCGTCAATTAACACCCGTAAGACTGTCATTGACATTTGTGAGACCATAAAATTACACCCCCTATGGATAATTATATGAGATTAAATTTTAAATTTTCAAAACCATCAATTTACACCCATGAGGCCATCATTGACATCTTCAAGGTCATCATTGACATCCATGCAGCCATTAAATTCAATCTCAGGAACCAATCTCACCTAGATGAATGAACATGTTTTTCTTCATGTTATAGGATCAATGAAATATCATTTGTAAAATAAACATGTTTAGGATTTTGTAATTTAATATTAAAATCAATCCTTTATTAACTTTTGAGTTATCATAGACTAGTGGGAACAATTATATACATCGTAGACTTAGATTAAATGTTATCCTAAGATTGAGTCATGTTTTTTAACATTTGACCAAACCTTAGTCTACAATATTATGCTTGGTCACTACATATCACATGATATTTTAGTATATTTATTCCCTCAATATAACTAATGTAGGGTCTTATTGTTATAATACTTACCCTAGAGATTTTACCCTCAATTTTTATCATGTTTATTAATATGATAAAAAATTAGGTTAAAAAACTTATGTTAAGTCCTATTATTATTTAAAATCCTCTTTTTCTAAACCTAGCTTAATTACTTTAGCCTAAGTTTTATTTCATGTTTATTAAAACAAAATAAAACCATAGTATAAATTCTTTAACCTATGCTCTATATGTATCCTAACCCTAACTTAAACATCATGCACCTTTGTAGGATCTATGGCTCATGTTCACATGGATGAGATTAATATAATAGAGAAAGGCTAAGTCAAAGTTTTAATATATATTTTGAGATGGTGAGAAGGTGAAAAGTGTCATGGTCATAACCAAACAATAATAATTAGCCAATGGTAGTCCATCCTATGGATCATAATTGATGACCTACATCTATCCAGATGAATTTAATTGAATGAAACAAAATGAGGGTGGAATTTTTAACAAAGATCAAAGGACCCATAGTTATGACACTTTTCATAACCATAGAAAACATATTAAAGGTATACAATAGAATTAAAACCTCAAAATCAAGATCAACAAGCCACGTTGATCCATATAAGAAGATCAAGTGATGTGAATTAAAAGGTAGATTTTACACAATAACACTTATGTTTTCAAACATTAATGAATAATCTACTATAAAAAGTGCCATATAGATGCCAAAATGATGCCACATGGGTATAAAGTGATGAAACTAGAGATTTTTTGGGCTCAAAAAATTAAAGGTATAAATGCCAAGGTCCAAATCAAATCTAAGGCACAAGCTCACTCAAGTACAAAAGCCATCACCATTAAATCTTGAAAAGACTTGAAAAAAACCCTAATTCAATCACAAATTCATCATAACCAAGCTTGAGATAGTCTAATTTCCATCTAAGTGTAAAATGATCTTGGAGTGAACTATAGTCCACTAGTGAGAAATTTAAACAAACTCATAGTCATAGTGGATAGAAAACAATAGAAAGAGGCCACATAACTCTATCTGACCATAGATTTAAAAGGGAGAGTCTTAAAAGATATTAAATTTGATTTTGTATCCTTAAATATGGGAGATAATAACTAGTCCAATATTTTCGAGACCATTGAGGAGATTTTGGCCATTACAAGAGAGGATCAAAATATTTGATTAGTTAACTAGATATATGATGACATAATCACCATTCAAATGACAAGTCTTCACTATGTGGAAGAAAAGCTAGAGGTGCTACATTGTATTGATGTTATTGCTCTTATTTTTAAGGAATATAAAATTGTTCAAGACATGATAGTACATGAGTGTAGTTTTTTTTTTAAATGTTTATATCTCCTCTATTACCTTTAAAACTTACTAAAAGATATCCAAGCCTCAGGTGGATTAACCCACAATAATAGAATGGTATAGTAAGAATGACCTAAAAATTATCTTTACCCCATGGTTGTATTCAAGAACCCAAGTAGTCTCTGACCTAAATGGGAGGATCCCAATCACCCAATTTAGGGTTGGTATTAGAATGATAATGACATTATTAAATAGATTGTCTAGAATCCATCTACCACCTATGTCAAAAATATATAGGTCCCTTTTGTGTAATTCATGGTTGAGAAAGGACTTACTCCCCCTCTTGGAGAAAAGTTCAATACCTACTTGAAATGACAATTCTCTATAATAAATAAGAAAATTAACAACCATTTCTATATGATGTCTTACCTTTTGGATTCCTTTCTAGCCACTACAAAATCCTAAACATAAAAGAATGGTCACCTAATGGGAGACAAATAGTCTCCCAGTATTGTTCCAAATTGTATATATTCAAGTTTAGGGACCATATTCAGTTCATATGTGACTACATATACCCAACCTTAGCTAAATACATTATAAGTCTCCCTATGATGAGAGTTAACCCTTTGATTTAGAAATTTGTTAAGCTCATTGGGGACATTTGGATATATCCAAATTTCACTATAATCTAGATAGAGGGAAATCTGAGCTAACCCCTTAGGTTACTAGTCCATGTACCCATAAAGTTGGTAGAGCAAGAGATAGCATACCAATTATTCCATGGCATAGATAGTATGTGTAAAATAAAAAGTAAAGGATTAGTCCATTCCTTTCCCTTGACCATTAGTAGGATTGTGCTTCAAAATTATGACCACGTAGAGACTATCTCTAGGAACATGAACTACTTCAATCTACATGTTGATGAAATGAGATAATGAGACCCTTATGAAAGGGTTAAAAAATATTTGAAGGCCAAGTAGATTAACATGACTTATGAACATCACCTTGGTGTTTATGATTTAATGTACATCTAATCTTCCTCATTCATGGAAGTCTTGGCTAGATTAAAGAAGCATAACATTAAGATCAAATATAGACTACTAAGAGAGTAAAATATATGTGAGGATTTATGGTAGATGGGGCCTAAGTAGTATATTTTGTTACTAGGATCATCTTCTAGACCTCATCCCATGAAGTCACAAGTATAGACAAAAAAACCCAAAACATAAGGGTGAAATTAAAAGAGACCTAAGGAGAGGAAAACTAGTGAAGTAGCATCATATTTAGCTCAATGTAAAGAACCAGAGTCACAGGTTGAAGAATTTGATATAATTTCATAAGATCTTGAGGAGATAGTAGAGGATGCCTTAAAATAATAGTCTAATTCTTATGAATTAGATGAAGAAGAAGTGAAAATGGAATAACCTCAGTTCCAAACTGAGGAGGAAGTAAAGGAAGAAAAGGAAAAGGATGTAGCTGTAGACTTAGTCTCGGTTATAACCCAACACAAAAGGAAAGTTGAGTTGGCTCTAATCTAAACCAGGTGAAAGAATCCCAAGATGACTTTCACTCATCTTTGGAGTAAACTAATTTTTTTAGTGAAGATAATCTAATTTATGGCCCTTCCATTCTAAAAAAATTCATATATGGAAAGTTTTAAAATGTTCCGACCATGCACCACCATTGGGTTGTTACAAATTTTGTTAACATCTATGTGTATGATGAACTCAAGCCCTAAATTGGGATATTACAACAACAAGAGGAAAAAATATGCATGGATACCCTTAGAGGGTCAAGTGGAACACAAATGTATTCTATTAGGACTTTAAGTGAAGCACATATTGAGATCCATACTCCTCAAGTGACTGAATTATTAGTGGGAGTCTTGTTCAACCTAGAGACATCTAGCATGGAGAGAGAAATTGAGAAACAATCCATGGTTGAAGGTGAATAGTTCACCTTGTTGAAGATTGAACATTTTATTGGTCTAACTCCAATGGTACGGCAAAATCTAGGACAAGACAAGGTGTTTGAGAAAAAGATCCTTGAAGTGGCCTAAGATCAAAGTGATCAGTTACAAATAATGATCAAAAGCATGTTGTAGGAAAACAAGAATTTGAAAAAGTCTATTGTATTATCAATTCATGAGGATAGTTTGAAGAAGTTTTGGGACACCATGTCTGACCTACTAATGTTTTTAAAGGTATTTAGGAATAGACAATGAGAAATAGATAAACAAATCTCTAAAGTGATATCACAAGTTGGCCAATGACAAGCTATAAGTCTTCAAGTAGAATACTTAATTAAGTACTTATCCAAGAATATAGTCCCAAATTTTATAAATATCATCAAGTCACATTTTAATATGTCCATGGCCATATTGGTTATAAGATTGAGGCCCTAGACATTTAGTCTAAAAAATGAAAGACCTTGCCAAAGACTTAACTTAGTTGGAAGATAGAGCATCTCATTTATTAGACATATGGATAAAGGATCCTAAAACCCTTAGCTCATTGGGTTTCATATTTGATAAATAATTTAAACACAATAAATTTCAATTTATGCAAGTAGTAAACTAAGGGAAAAACTAGACACAATATGGCAATAGAAAAGTTATGGGCTTACTCCTATCATCTGAGGAAAAAATGGGAGATGATAGGGGCATTAAATGAGATACGGATAAGATTGAAAATAACCTTAAAGAATTAGAGGATCATGGAAATTATGTTTTCCTAAATCTAGTGGTGGACCTTTAGTTTATTAGTAAACAATATTATAGGTTGATAATCCTACAGGTTACGCAACAACAACAAGGGACTTCATTAGCACAAGAACCCTAGAATAAAAGTTAGTTAGGAATGTTCTCTTTGTAGTAACTTTGTAAAAATTTAAAATATAATATTCCTTTGTAAATTAATGTGAAAATTTTAAAATTGTATTGCCTATAGGTTAGTTCATTAGGAAGGTTTAGTATATTCTAGAAACTTTTAAAGAAAGGACAACTATCAATACACTTGTAAGTGGATATGACCAAAAAAAATCCTACCTTATTCCTTATAAAAGGATCATTGTCATTTGTAAAAGGAGGGAGTTTTTCGAGTTAAAAACTAGTGTAAACTTTGAGAAACTAATGCAAGTAAATAATTCTGAAAGGATTGTCTCATTTTATTTATGTGAATTGTTATATGGCTTCTCTCTCAATTATTTTTTATGAGTTTTATATTTGAATTATTCTTTTGAATTCTTGGTGTGTACCTATGAATGTAGAAATTTTTAAATTATGTTAATTCTAGGTTAATTTAAGGTTCCTTAATTTTATTTATTTTATTTTCTCTGCATTTGTGGATGTGTATAATCTATTTTCTTAAAGGATTAAATCTTTGAAGTAAACTTAGTTCTTATTTGCATTGTTTCTTATCTTCCTTAAAATATCACTTGATATATGTTATGATTTTAGATTAAGTTGCTATAATTCATATATTGGTTTTAAGTGCATCCTTGGGAATCATTTGATCTTTATCATGATATGTGAGATAAAGATCAGTCACATCTTTATTCTTTGCCTTACCCTTCCTTTTTCTTCTTTTTTAACCAATTCATTTTATATTAAAGTTTCATTGTATATGTCCATATTAGCTTAGATTTAGAATTAGGATGTGAATAATTCACCTTAATTATCATATACAATCTCTTTATTATAAAATATTTGTAGCCATAGTGCCTCCCAACCACTAATTAATACAAATACTATGAAATAGTCTTTTTTTCTACCTCTATTCTACCATAGATAATAATATTATCACAAACTACAAATCATACTCTAAATTGTTTTAATTATAAAATGAGAAGTGTTTATTAAAAACTTAGATTACCTTATGTTACATATTTAGGCATCAACAGGGCAAAATTCACTGGTGCTAGAAGGAGGGCCAACCAAATTCTTTGTAGATTTGTAGTATCTTTGCTAGTTTTTATGAACTATGTTTAAAGATCACTTTACTCTTTACATATTTGTGTTTCTTTTAGAATAATCATGTAAAGGTTGGTGATATTCATAGTTTTATACTAGTCTTTGCAATCATTTAGACAATGATTACAATTCTTTGAAAACATATGTTGAATTATGGTAAAGATAGCTTTAGAGTTGTGAACCCAATAGATTTGAGATTAGTAATAGATGTTTTGATCAAATATTCTTAGATCCTTTGATTAATTGAGTTAATTTTAGATTAAAATGTGTAAATATTAATATTAATTACATATATGGATAAATCTTTGAGATATTTTGATTAAAAATTTCCATCCTTTATCATCTTTTATATGAATCTTAAAAAAAAATCTTAGTGTGCATTTATATTCATTGTTTTCTACAAAGATAAGATTGAAGCATAGTATTTTAAATAGGATTTAAAATTATCAAATCTAGAATTACTGAGAATCTAAACAAGGTCATGCTCATAGACCAAGAAACCTCTACTTGAATTAGAAGTCCATAGAAGAGCTAGGTGGGATAAAGGTAAGTGCAAGATTTAAAGTATTTACCAACTTAGCCACTTTAAGGTGTTAATCTATTCAACCCCAATCAAGTTATGGTCTAGTTAGGTGGATCTTCTATCAACATGCTAGGTGTGGTACATGATCTTCCCCATAACCCTTAGAAGTATTTGTCAATATTTTGTCTTAATAACATTATAACTATAGAAGAACAAATTAAATCATTCAAAGCTTCTTTGAGATTGTTAAATGTAGTCATTGAGGATGTAGTGCGTAGAATATTTACTTTTAATTTTAAGGATGATACCTATTAATGGTTTCTTAATTTGCTTGAAAAATACATTAATAGTAGGGACCGCATTAATAATGTCTTCATTAACTAGTTTGGCAATATTATTAGTCCTTATGTCTTATACTAGAAATTCACCACAATCAAGAGGGATGAAAATGAACCTATAAGATAATTTATTGTTAGGCTCCAAAAAATGTATATCTAGACAATAAAACCTTACAAGCCCAATGACACCTTAGCTCTATAAATCTATAAATATGCTTTGGATCCCATGACCTCTATTTTCATAAAGAGGGTTATTGGACAAATGAATACTCTGGCCTTGGCCTATTCTAAAGCAATGATCATCAATGATTAGTTGTAAACCCAGGTTCAGATGGCTTACTCTATTCACAATGTCAACCCACATTTTCCTACCCTTAATGTCTTCCCAAATAATAATCAGAACATACTAGCTTTGAACCAAATCACATCTTTAAACCAACTACACTTAAGTCATACTCATTCTACCCAGAACTTAGGATTCTTAAACATTATTGCCAATGGATTTAACCCTAGTGATCAAAAGGCCTTATTCCTAACCACTGGTAAGAATAACAATCAGGTTCATCACTCTGAGCCACCCAAAAATGAAAATATCTCTATTTTAAAGATGGTCCAAAAGTTAAGAACTAATTTTATTCATATACAAAAATAGGTTGGTAATACTAGAGAGAGATTAGGTAATAAATTTTATTTCCAAAGATTTAGTAGGCCCAATAATAGATTCCATAATTACATTTAAAATAAAAATAAGAATAATGAGACTCCTAATGATAAGAAAATAATGGATATAAATATTATTGATATATCTTTAGCAAATTATTGTAGAATACATTACACTTCTTACATGGTGAGGCATATTGTATTAAATTTAGTAAATCTTTTGAGGTCTTTAAAGAAAAAGTGGATATGTTTGAGGTGGTTTTTAACAAATATAATGGTGTAGGTATATCAAGATCTAAATCTATTAACCAAGCCTTCATGGTGGAGATGTTTGACTTCCCTTTCCAAGAAGACAATGAACCTGATGATAATCCTAAAGAAGTCCATTCTTTTCAGTAGTTCCTAAAGAAGACCTACCCTTTAAGGAATAGAGAACATAAATAACCCCTGATTACTTCATCACCTCCAAAAAACATTAACACTCCTTTAGATATTACCTCAAATAATAACCCAAAACCTCTAAAAGGAAGTACTTCTAAACATAGTACTGATGCATTTAATTCTTCCAATAAAACTATGTAAAATATTGGGTAAGACATGAAGAAAATTAGGGATAACACTAAAATACATGAATTGACATAGATCATTGAGAAAATAGACCTATTTTTGGAGTCCTTGTCTAAAAATATTGGTAGGCCACCCAAAACTAACAATTCCAATGTTGTTATGTTTAAAACTAAGATGAGATCCCCACCTTTCATACTTACTATTACAATGTTTGATAAGACTTTATATAATTTTTAATTATATTATAGTGCATCCACAAACATTATGCCATCAGGTATTTATAAACAACTTGGCTTGAATCTTATCAAATCTGATAGAGTTTTCACTTAGTTAGATAAGTCTAGAGTCAATGTGATTGGGGAATTATAAAATGTTCATATGTAACTTGCCTTTGAGCCTAGGGTCTAGCAATTTATTAACATCTAGGTGGTGGGTATACCTAATGCTTATGGGATACTATTAAGTAGAGAGTGGACAAAGGCCCTAAATGAACATATGTGCACTGATTTTTTGTATTTGTGGCTACATTGGAAAGGAGTCCCAAATTATGTCAGAGTGGAAAGAAAGGCTCAAAGTAAACACATGATCATAAAATATAATGTTTTGAATGAAAGGGTTAATATGTTAGACTCTAATGAGGTCAACATGATGGATTATGAATTAAGAGTGTATATTCTCAAGACTTGTAAGGTAAGTAGTCTTAAGACTTCTTATGCTTTTATTAGAATTTTGAAATTATATTTTGATGGTGCTAAGTGTAAGTCTAGATATGGAGTAGGGTTTTTTACAATCAATCCTATTAGGAAAGATAAAAACTAATTATAGAATTTAGTTTCCTTACACAAATAATCTTGTATAATATGAAAATTTGATTCTAGGATTAACATTTTCCATTATGCATAATGTTAAAGATCTCTTGGTTCATGGTGACTTATAACTTGTAGTCAATTAAGTGAGGAGTAAATAATATTGTAAATTTTCATCTCTCAAGAGGTATAAGTTTAGAGCTTTGGATTTTTTAGAATATTTCAATTATTTCAACATTCTTTCCATCTCTAGGGAGGAGAACAAGACTAATAATAAGCTTTCCTTAGTTGCATCTAACCTCATGACAAACCATGACTCTTAGAACTTTATCATTGAGTTGGTTTCATGCCCTTTAGTCCTAGATAATGTAAACCATCTACAAGTTTTTAGTGATGACAAATAAATCCTAGATTTCATGACCAACTTAGGAGTCTTTGAGGCCCATGTCAAAGATGAGGCCAATGAGAATTCACTTGAATAAGATGGAATATTTTAAAATAAATTCATTCAACTAAATGAAAACAAAATTACAAAAGGTATGATTGCCTTGGAGATGTTATTTGATCAAGATAAACTAGCTGAGAACACTATGATTCTTAAAGTGTGAAGGACTACAAGGTAGTTAATATTAACCTCAAGATTAACCTCAGCTAGTTAACATTGGCATAACATATAAAAAAATTGAAAATAAAAGGGCCAAAGATTTGATGAAAAACTATAAGGACATAATAACATGGTCCTATGATCACTTGAACATTTTTTATCCAAGATTCATCACCCATACCATACCCTTAAAGGAAAATTGAAAATCTTTTAGACAAAATTAGAGGCATGTCAACCCTATTTTAAAACCTATGATTTTAAAAAAATTAAAAAAGTCATTAGATGTCAAGATTGTATTTCTCATTAGCCACTCTACTTGGGTCACAAATTTGGTCCGAGTTAGAAAAAAGAATGGCAAAATAAGACTGTGCATTGATTTTAGGAATTCAAATAAATCATCTAAAAAAGGCAACTATCATTTGACTTATCTATATCAAGTTATACAAAGTGTTTCTAGTTATTTTATGATGTCCTTTCTTGATGGATTTTTAGTGTACAACTAGCTATTGGTAAATCAAGAGGACAAGATAAAGACTGCTTTCACTACCAAGTGGGGTATGCTTGCTTACAAAATAATGCCATTTGGGTTGATAAACATATGGGAAACATTCCAAATAGACATATATCATTATTTCCAAGGTTTGGTAGTTAAATTTATTATTATATACATGGTTGATCTAAAACTGTTTTCTAAAAATAGAGAGGACCACATCATATATTTACAACATGTATTTGAAAGATGTAGAAGGTATGGGATTTATTTCAATTCAAAGAAAAATATTTTCTATGTTACTAAGGGAAAGCTTTTAAGACATGTCATTACTAAGGAGGGAATCTCTATAGATCCAGATAGAGTAGAAGCTATATCAAATATAGAGCCTCTTAATAGTAGGAAAGAATTAAAATCATTATTTATAAAAATTGATTTTCTAAGAAAGTATTCTTATGGATTTTTAGAAATTGTCAAACCATTGAATGACATGCTAAAAAATAATGCCAAAATCTCATGGAATGAGGAATCCAAAAAGGTCTTTATGGATATTAAGGAGTCAATTAGTCAAGCTCTAGTCTTGATAAGTCTAGACTTTTCCACATATTTTTATCTTTACTCCTTTGCTTTTGATCAAACTACTGCTATAGTTTTAAATCAAAATTTTGGTTGATTTGACCATCTAATTTCTTTCATGAGTATAAACTAAAAAAATTATAAGTTAAATTATTCTCTAATTGCAAAACAAGCGTGTGAAATAGTTAAATAAGTGAATAAATTCAAGCACTACATTCTTAAGAATAAGGTACATGCAAATTTACCATATCCTTCCACTAAGCTCATGGTAAGTCAGAATGAACTAGGAAAAAGGAGAGGTAAGTGGATATCTTTACTTTAGGAATATGAAATTGAAATAAAGACTACAAAAATGATAAGGTGCCAAGGTTTGATTCAAATGATTGCCAATGCTAACCCTAGGTTAAATGTCATGTAGGTTGAAAAAGAAAGTTTTTATTCCAATGATTGGTATGATCATATCATCCATTTACTAATCCATGGCACTTGTCCTGTAGGGTTGACCAGGGAGCAAAGGATATCCATAAGACTCAAGGTATCCCACTAACTTATTAGAGATGGAGTGATGTAAAGAATTTTTTTTAATCCATTTACTTGAGGTGTGTATCCAAAGAAGAAGTAGCTAAAATCATGAGCACTTTTCATGAGAAGCTAGGAAATAGATATTTTTATGGAAGGACAATAGATCAAAAAATCCTTATAGTTTGTTATTATTGGGAAAAAATATTTAAGGATGCCCATAAACATGTAAGGAAATGCCACTAATGGCATGTATTTATCATAAAGGATCCCAAGGCAACCATGCCAATGCAGTTAGTTATGGTGGATAAACCTTTTGCTTAGTGGGAACTAGATTTTGTAGGGGTAATAAACCCAAACTCATCAAAATGTCACAAGTACATTCTAACTTCTATTGATTATTGCATCATATATGCTAAATCAATAGCCACTAAGTAGTATAAAATTGAAGAGATGATCAAGTTTGTAGAAGAAAACATATGCACTAGACTTGAAACACTAGTCTGCCTAGTTTGTGATAATGGTTCAAATATTATATCCATTGAGATGAATAAATGGGTATATGATAATAGTATAACTCTCAAGTTCTCATGAAATAATTATCCTTATAGTAATGGCATGTCTAAATCAATAAATAAGAACTTGATGAAGACCATAAAGAAGTCTACTATGAACAAACCCATAATAATGTGAAAGCTTCTCAAATATGCCTTGTGGGTAGATAAAACAAGGGTCAAGTAGGATCTGAAAGCATCACCCTTCATACTAGTATATGTCCAAGAACCCATATTCCCCATTACACTCAAGATGCCAACATATCAGTTCATACAATAGTATATGAAGGATGATCAAGAATTGGAAAAATCAAGGTTACTTGATATTGTTTAGATGGAGGATGCATGAGAAGAGGATTTTTCCATATTTAATAGGTAAAAAATCATGGTGAAAAGGTGGTTTGATAAATGATCAAAGATAAATGTGTTCAGGCAAGGATACTTAGTTATTCTTGAAGACAAGGTATTTGAGCCTAAGGGTAAAAATGGGAAGTTCACACCTTTTTGGATAGGTCCCAATAAAATTACTAAGATACATGGAAATAACACCTTCAAATTGAAATACCTACAAAGAGCATATTTCACACTACCCACCAATGGGTAGTACCTCAAGCATTACATTTTTGTTAATCTCCCTAGGGTCTCCATGAAGTAATCCATGGAGTAAATTGTAAGAATATTTAGAGTTAGTGTAGGTAGGCTTGATTAGTTTATTTTTGTTATTTCATTCCTATTCCTTATTTGTACATATGTTTGTATATATTTTTTTATTTTCTTCTGATTTATACTTTCTTTCATTTTTATTTTGTGTGTTTGCTTTCTCTACTTTGTTCATTTTTCCTAGTAGGTCCTTTAGACAACACTCAACTCAAAGCTCATTATAATTTCTTAACAACTACACATTTTAGGAATGCAGGTATGAATCTTAAGAAAATGTTGATCATCGATCTAAAATATGAGCCTAATGATATAGTTTAGAGAAACTAGCAAATACCAATAGATAAGTTAACTATTCCATAAGATATTAACCATATTTTTGATCTAAACTCATTTTTAAGGAGAATTTCACATATAAGATGAAATATTAAATTATTTTAACATAGTCATGTTTGCACTTAAAAAACATCCTTGCCTAGGATGAAGGTTACAACCATAGGTCATTTTCAGAGGATCAAACATTTGACCAATCCTTAAACCTAGATAAAATTGGTTTCCAACCTTTGGTAAAAATTCAAAATTAGTCTAAAAAATACAAAAATAAGAGCTTATTGAAAAATTAAAAGCTTTCCAAGAAAAGGTGATTTCTATAATTTCTATTGGGGCTATGGATGCCTGGCTAATAGTGGATCAAGGCCTTGAGTGAAATCAAATGTATTTTTATTGGGGCTATGGATGTCTAGATATAATAGAGAAATTCCCAAGTCTTATTAAACTAAAGCATGATTCTTAATGGATATGTAAATGTGATATAAGTTAATGTTAATGGTTAAAGACATGAAACTTGGAAGTTGCTCTCTAAATCCCATGGCAAACAATAAGTGGAATTAAAGTACACACATAACATGGCTAGGTTTTAATATTTGATCTATAGGTGTAAGGATTATTTTAACCATAAATTTATCTTCATAAGGCTATTAATCAAGTGTAATAGATAATATAGTTGTTGGCTTGAACTAAAATCTCTCAATTCTAACATATTACTATGTTTCCCCTGAAAGTTACCATTTATTGAGGTCAACATACCCCCATTTCTAAAAACTGGGGACCCTTGTGTTAAAATTGTGCAAATTTATAATTTAAAATTGAAAATACATTTATTCAAAACATTATTACTATGTTTGGACATTGTTCATATTTGAAGATCGTCCATACCATGTTCTATTGGTATACTTATTCACAACTCTGGTTTAACATTGTCTAAAGTTTGGTAACTTTATATCTTATTGTTTCTACTTACAAGTCTAATAGATGTCCATTGGAAGTAGACAATGTCAAGGTTTAATAATTTTAATTATTTTATATTAATATGGCCTTTTGCTAGCCTTTGGTCTGTTTAAATTGAAATTGAATCCATATTCAAGCTTCCTAAAAACCTCATTCAAAATCCCTATCTTAGACCCCTAATTTGAATTCAAATTGGGTAGGAATAAAATTAAGTGGGAAATTTTTAATATGTTATGTACATAGTTAAATTTTTATATACTAATGCTTAGTCATGTTTTTCAACACTAACAAACCTTAGTTATATAGTATTCCTCTTTTACATCATGAGCCCTTTGTCCCCTTTTTTTAATATGGTCTAACCTTTTATACGTCTTATATGTCTCTAAGCCCTAACTTAAACCATGTGCTTATTTTCTAGATTGATGATTTGCATTCACATGGATGTTAAAGACATAATGAAATGAGATCATCATGGATTGAAATGGCTCACTTTTATTATAAAGTAGACTTATCCTAAGTTTTAAACTAAGTTTTTTTTATTGTATTTATCAATACAATAAAACCTTAGGATAAAACTTATATTATGACTTTAATTAGTTGAAGGATCTTCATTTTATTATGTTTTAAGGACCTATGTTAAAGACTTATATTATATTTTGGCCTAAATTTAAAATGGTCTTGATCTCACTTAATCCCTTTATGACTACAAGCGTTAATGATGTCAAACTACCTAGATCATAATTGATGAGCCATGTTTCCTCAAGTGAGATTAATCGAACAATGGATATTAATTAAAATTTCCAATGGTACTTACTATTCATGGGATTTAAGTTTGACATTCTCATGCCCATAATTTGATGCCCATGAGATCATCATTGATGTTCATGAGACCATAAACTTTTAGTCACAATGGAAATTATGTAAGCTTAAATTTGACATTCTTGTGACCATCAATTAATGTCTTAGAGACCATAAAATTCTATCCCCTATGGATAATTTTGTGAGATTAAATTTAATGTTCTTATGACTGTTAATTGACATTCATGTGGATGTCAAATTCAAGCTCAGGAACCAATCTCACCTAGATGAATGAACATGTTTATCTTCATATTACAGGATCAATGAAGTCTCATTTGTAAAATAAACATGTTTAAGATTCTGTACTTCAATATTAAAATTGATCCTTTATTAACCTTTGACCTATCATAGACTAGGTAAAAATATGTGGGAACAATTATAAACACCATAGAATTTATTTAAATGTTATCCTAATATTAAGTCATGTTTTTTAACAATTGACCAAAACTTAGTGTAAAATCTTTTAGTCTATTTTATTGGATCAATATAACTAATGTAGGGTCCTATTGTTATAATACTTATCCTAGAGATTTTACACTAAAGCTTTATCATGTTTATTAATATAATAAAACCTTAGGTTAAAAAGGTTACATTATGTCTTATTATTATTTGACATCCCATTTTTATAAAAATATCTTAAATACTTTATCTTAAGGGTTTTTTCATGTTTATTAACATGAAATAAATCCATAGTCTAAACTATTTAACCTAAGTTCTTTGTATATCTCAAACTTAACTTAAACATCATGCACCTTCACAATATCTATGACTCACATTCATGTGGATGAGATTGATTTGATGGACTGAGGCCATGTTAATGTTTCAATAGGGAATTTGAGATGGAGAGAAGGTGAAAAGTGTCACAGTAATGACCAAAGAACAAAGTGAAATGAGGGTGGACTTTTGAAAAAATCTTAAGAGACCTATGGTGATGGCACTTGTCATAACCATAGAAAAAATAGTAGAGGTATATAATAGTGTTCAAACCTCAAGATAAATATTAATGATCCACATTAATCCATGCAATAATATCTGGTAGTGAAAAATAAAAGGCATATTTTAAATAAAAATGGTCATGTTTTCAAACAATAATGAATAATCTATCATGAAAATGTCCATGTATATGTCACAATGATGCCACATGGGGATAAAGCAATGAAACTAGAGATTTTGTGGGCTTAAGAAAGCAAAGGTATAAATTCCAAGGTCCAAATAAAATCTAAGGAACAAACTCACTCAAGTATGAAAGACATCACCATTAAATCTCAAATAGACTTACAGAAAAGTCCTAACATCTATAAAGACCTAATTCAATTATAAATTGATCATAACCAAGCCTGAGAGAATCTAATTACCATTCAAGAAAGTGCAAACTAATCCAAGAAAAAACCATAGTCCATTAATTAGAGATTTAAAAAAACTCACGGTCATGGTGGATAGAAAAAAACACAAAGAGGACATATAACTCTATCAAACCACAGATTCAGAAGGTAGTGTCTTAAAATATATTAAATTTGATGTTGTAGCCTTAAACATGGAAGATAATAACTAGTCTAATATTTTATAGACCATTAAAGAGATGTCAGCCATTACAAAAGATGGAAAGATTGCATCAATCAGTTGAAGATATAATGACCTAATCACCATTTAACTTACAAGCCTTCACTATGTGGTAGAAAAGCTAGAGGTATTAAATTACATTAATATTATTTCTCCTATTTTTAAGGACTAAAATTGATCAAGACATGATAATACATGAGTGTGGTTTTAAAAAAATTCTTATATCTCCCCTATTGCCTTCAAAAATTAATACAAGCTACCCAAGACTCAAGTGGATTTACCCAAAATCAAATAATGGTCTAGTAAGAATGACCTAAAAACCATCCTTACCCCATGGTTATATTCAATAACCCAAGTATTCCTTGACCTCAATGGGAGGATCCAAATCACCTAGTTTATGACTATTATTAGAATGATAATGACATTACTAAACAAATTATCTAGAATCTCATCCACCACCTATGCCAAAAAAAATATAGTTCCCTTTTGTGTATTTCATTATTTACAAAGGACTTACTCCCCCTCTTGGAAAAATGATCAATATCTTCTTGAAACAATCATTATCTATAATAAAGAATAAAACTAAAAACCATTTCTATATGATGTCTTACCTTTTGGATGCCTTGTTAACCACTACAAAAATACCTGATATAAAATAATGGTTATCCAATGGGAGATAAATAGTCTAGTAGTATTATTCCAAATTACATATATTCAAGTATAGGGACCATATTCAATTCATATGTGACTGCGTATACCGAGTCTTAGCTAAATCCATTACAAAGATACCCATGATGAGGGTCATCCCTTTGGTCAAGAAGTATGTTGAGTTCATTGGAGAAATTTGGCTATATGAATATTGCACTATAATCTGGATAGAGGGAACTCTAAGCCAACCCCTTAGGTTACCATTCCATGTTCCCACAAAGTTGTTATAATAAGAGATAACATACTAATTATTCCATGACATAGATAATATGTGTAAAATAAAAATGAAAGGACTGATCCATCCCTTTCCCTTAACCATTATTAGGATTATTATTCAAAATTGGGACCATATGGAGACTATCTCTAGGAATAAGACCTCCTTTAATCTATAGATTGATGAAATGAGAGAATGGGACCCCTATGAAAGGGTTGAAAAAAAATTGAAGGCCAAGCAGATCATCATGAATCATGAAAATCACCCTAGTTTCTATGATTTAATGTGCATCCAAGATTCTTACTTCATAAAATACTTGGATAGATTAAAGAAGCATAACATCAAGATTAAATCTATACTTATACAAGAGCAAAAACTAGGTGAGGATTTATGGCAAATGGTGTCTAAATAATATCATTTCTTACTAGGACCATCTTCTATACCTCCTCCCATGTAGCCATAGGTAGAGACACAATATCCCTAAGCATAGGGCTAGATGAAAAGAGACATAAGGAGAGGAGACCAAGTGAAGTATCATCATCTTCAGCTCAACCTAAAGAACTAGAGTTATAGGTTGAAGAATTTGACATTATTACATTAGATCCTAAGGAGGCAATAGAGGATGCCTTCAAAGCATTATCTAATGTTTAGGAATTAGATGAAGAAGTAAAAATGGAAGAACCTCACTCCCAAATTGAGCAGGAAGTAAAGGGAGAAAAGGGAAAGGAAGTAGCTTTGGACCTAGTCTTGGTTGCAACCTAACCCAAAAGGAAAGCTGAGCTAGATATAGTCCAAACTAGGGGAATGAAGCCTAAGATGACTTTCACACATCCTTGGAGAAAAATAAAAAATTTAAATGAATAAAATATAAGTTATGGCCCTTCCATTCTAGAATACTTCATAGATGTCAAGTTGTAAAAGATTCCAACTATGCATCACTATTGGGCTATTACAAAGTTTGTTAACATTTATATACATGAAGAACTCAAGCCTTAGATTGGGACATTATAAAAATAGGAGAAAAAAGACACATGTCTACCCTTAGAGGGTCAAGTGGAACATAGAAGATGCTCCTAGAACTTCAAGTGGAGAATATGCTCAAATCCATAATCTTAAAGTGACTGAATCATTAGTGGGAGTCTAATTCAACCCAAAGATAGCCAACATGGAGAGAGTAATTGGTAAGAAAGTAAAGGTTGAAGGTGAATAGTTATCCTTTAAAAATATTGAACCTTTTATTGGTCTAACTATAGTGGTAGGGAAAAAGATAGGATAAAACAAGATGTTTGAGGATAAGATCATTGAAGTGGCCCATTCTCAAAGTCACTAGTTACAAATAATGATCAAGGGCATATTTTAGGAAAATAATAATTTGAAAGAGTTTGCTATCTTATCAATTCGTGAGGATAGATTCAATAAGTTTGAGGACACCATGTATAACCTATTAAGTTCATTAAAGTCAATCTAACCAGTCAATGAGAAATTGAGAATTAAATCTCTAAATAAATAGGCAAATTTAGCCAATGGCAAGATATAAGTTTTTAGATGGAAGACTTAATTAAAGCCTTGTCTAAGAATATAGTCCCAAATTTTTGAACTACCATCAAGTAAAATTTAAATATGGCTATGGCCATATTGGTTGATAAGATTGAGGCCCTACATAGTTGGTCCAAAATAATTAAATACCTTACCAAAGATGGAACATATCATTTATTAGATAGCTTGATAAAAGATCATACAACCCTCAACTCACTGTGTTCATAACTGATGAAAAATTTAAACATATGACCTTTCATTTCATATAGAAGTAAGAAAATAGGGGAAATACTAAATAATATATGGCAATAGAAAAGTCATGGACTTACTCCTATCATCTAAGGAGAAAATGGGAGATGCTAGGGGCATCAAATTAGATATGGAGAAGATTGAAAAAAACCTTAAAAACCTAGAGGATCATAGAAAGGAGATTTTCCTAAAGCCAGTGGTGGACCTTCAATTTCTCAGTGAACAACATTATAGGTTGATAGTATTGAAGGGTAGGTAATAACAACAATGGACTTCATCAGCACAAGGGCCCTAGAGTAAAAGTTAGGAATATTCTCTTTGTAATAAATTTGTAAAAATTTGAAATGGAATATTCCTTTGTAAAGGTATGTACAATTTTTAAAAGTGCATTACCTATAGGTTAGTTCATTTGGGAAGGTTTAGTGTATTTTAAAAACTTTTGTAGAAAGGATAACTATCCTTAAACTTATAAAGTGGTAAGAAGATATGACCAAATGACATGCTGCCTATTTCTTATAAAAGGATAATTGTCATTTGTAAAGGGAGGGAGTTTTTTGAGCTAAAAACTAGTGTAAACTTTGAGCAACTAATGAAGTAAAAGAGTTATGAAAGGATCATCTAATTTTTTTTGTGTGAATTTTTATATGGCTTCTCTCTCAATTGTCTATTTGAGTTTTAGATTTGAATTGTTATTGTGGATTCTTGGTGTGTACTTGCAAATGCATAATTTATAACTTTTGTTAATTCTATGTTAATTAAAGGTTCCTTAGTTTGCTTCATTTTATTTGCTTTGCATTTATATATTTTCATCAACTATATACTTAAAGGGGTACAACTTTAAATTAAGCTTAGTTATTATTTACATTGTTTCTTATCTTCCTTATAAGTTCACCTGATATATGCTGCAATTTTAGCTTAAGTTATTTTACTTTATATATTGGTTTTAAGTGCATACCTAGGAAACATTTGAGTTTTGTCATGATATCTAAGATAAATATCAGTCGCATCTTTGTTCTCTTCCCTACCCTTTCTTTTTATTTTATTTTAACCAAATCACTTTAGATTAAAGTTTTATTTTATATGTCCATCTTAGTTTAGATTTAGACTTAGGATTGAGCATAATTTACCCTAATTAGCTTAAATCATCTCTTTTTTTGCAAATATTTGTATGCCATAGTGGCTTTGAACCACCAACTAATATAAATATTATGAAACGGTCATTTTTTCTACCTCTAATCCACCACAAATAACAAGATTATCACAAACTATAACTCATGCTCTGAATTCTTCAAATTCTAAAATGAGAATGTTTTTTAAACACTCAGAGCACCATATGATATGTATTTAGGGATCATCATGTGGATCTAGCATTCACCTTTGATTATATGAGGAAATATTAATATCACTCCAAGATTGAAAATTTTTAGGGGCCAAACTAAAGAATCATCTATATATATATATATATATATATATATATATAAATAAAGATTGATGTTGAATAAGAAAATGAACACTGATCATGGGAGAATCATTACCGATTTGCACTTTTTGGCATAAGTTTTCTTTGATCCATTTTGTATTGTTATAACTATAAGGTAATCTAGGATTAAAAGTGTGGGTTTGTTATAACTTATTTTACTATGAGGGTAAATATTTGAAGGGTTAAGATTTATGGGTTGTAAATTATATTTTTTTGGTTAAAAAGGTAAATGGTAATTTGTAACAATAAATTATTGAGTACCTAATGGTAAATAGTTTAAAGTTTAGGATAGGCATATTTAGGATGAAATAATAAATTAAATGCCTATGACACAAAATAATTGATATATGACATATGAAATTTTAGTTTCTACAACATGAATCCTTGTCTAACCATCATCTCTTAGCAAGACCAACAAAGGAGGTGATATCAATACTTACAAGTGCACCTCAACCTAAAGAAGAAACTTAAAGTGTAATTGAAAAACCTAAAACTCCTAATTTATACCTTTATTTGAGAATAGGTGATTTCTTGGTACATAAATACATGATTGATTCAAAAGCAAGCAATTTAGTGATGGCCAAGTAAGTGATTGATAAGTTAGGCTTGAATTATGAACCTAACATTAAGGGAGTCTTGAAATTGGATTGTATAAATACAAATATATTTGGTGTGATTAAAGGTTTGAATCTCATTTTTCATGCTTATACAAGTGTCTATATTGTCCAAGACATCTCAATAATTGAATTTCCCCCATATTTTACTTTATTCCTATCACATAGCTTCACTACTAAGGTAGATCTCTAATGGTCCTTTTATTGGTCTCATATCATTTTTTAGGAAAATGTATGACACTAGGTTCACCATTAATTTTGAACCAATTACTATGTATCACATATATCCATATAAGTCCAAAATTTCCAATGCTAATTACACCATCTTTACCAAGAATAGGTTATCCTAGATCATGAACCAAATACACCTCTTAATGGCATTCTTGATCTTTTGATTGATGAGTGGGAAACTAAAAATCATGGATATTATCCCCATAATTTCATTCAAGATACTAGTTTGGGTACTTACATCTTCCATTATCAAGATGATACCTATCATGGGGTAACTATAGCAATAAAATAAGCTCTTGACTATTTTTTGATGATTAGGAAAAGGGTTGTTATGAGTTTGACCCAAATTATTGTGTGAAATATGTAAGTTAACCTATTATTTTACACTTGAAGAAGAATTTATGTTATAAAATACTCAATAGCCTCATGAAGACCTTGATGAGCCTTTTCACTTATACTATGATCTTGTTAAGGATTTTGAGGTTTATAGTGGGCTAATAGTTCCAAAAGAGTAGATTGAAAACATTAATATGATTACAATGGTTGGATATTCATTTGATACACTTAAAGGAACCATAGGAAATTAGGTAGAGTATTATATATTAGTAGACGAGGATAATTCTTCTTATAAGAATCAATCAAAGGTTTATAGAGCTTTGGAAACTCAAGGAGAGCTTGATGATAAGATATAGAAATAGTACTTTGGTGTCATTCAATAAAATTTGGGCCTATAAAAAAACCAAATTATTATAAAGTGTAAAATAATGACACAATACAAATTTAAATAGGTAAATATCAGTTTTATATGCCAAAAAATGTTATCCTACCTATCCCCTTGGAGTGAAAGGGATATTTAAATAAAGAATGGCAGTAGTACTTTAATGTTCTTAAAGAATTTAAAGCATTTATCATGATGATAGAGCTTAAGGTGCATCGTAAGGATACCCAAATATTTTAGATAACATTTATCACCTTGATAGTTCTATAGGCACCTTAGAGGATAAACAGTAACTTGCCATGTTAGCAATAAGACCTAGGCTTGATGAAGATTTCATAATTTCTTAGTTATTCTTAGAGGAGGATTATCTTTTCTTAAGAGATCAGTCAAAGTGGCATAAATGATATAATAAAAAGGTTGTCCAACTAAGTACTGATGGGATAGTAGAATATTATGTCAATATGGAAGGCATCTTTGATATATCTAAACCATAAAAAAATAAACAGACAAGATTGGTAATCCAAGACCTAGAGAATAGACTGATAATCATGGATAAGAAACCATTCTTGGGAGCTAACATGTTAGGTGGTCAAGCTACAAAACCAACACCCAAACACCTCTTTCAACTAGATGGTGACATTATTACTTGGATTAGATAATATTATAGAGGATTTTACTTTGATCTAGGTTGAATGAGTCCACTGAAGACAATTTTATATAATAGGATTAACTATTTTTGCTTCTTCCAAGTGATGATTGCACATTTATTAATAAATCTAGTTGTGTCTTCTCTTTCCCTAAGTTTTGTTCCACATATTTAGGTTGTTATTTGATCATAAGAATCCAATAAGGGAGGTTAGTAATATGTTAGTTCAAGAAATATAAAAAATTCAAGAAACACACTAACACTTACACTCCAAGCGAGGATCTTAGGGGTGAGATTAGTAATAAAATAAAAATGAAATCATAACTAAAATGGAAAATACATCAAATCTCTTACATTCCTTGGGAGATCCAAATGCATTGTTGAGTGGCTTGTTTGGTTTATGCTCAAAGAGTCTTTAACAATGGAGTTTATGTAGCTTCCTCTCTCCTTGGCACCTTGGCTTGGTTGTTGTTGCTTGGCTTAAGATTTGGGCATGGTAACATTACTTGTATGAGGACTATGGAGTAAATCATGCATAAAAACTCTACAATATCCAATATTAGAAATGAATGGGTATGGCCTTATATGTATATCTTTAGGAATTAACTCTCACCCAAGATGGGTTAAGGTTGAGTTGAGTACAAAATTGTCATGTAATTATGATTTTTACTTTATAGTCATAGTTATCAATTTATAAGGTTGAGTTAAGACTAAATCCAATTGGGTTAAAAGTTATCATGTAATTATGACATTCACTTACTAGTCATAGTTATCAACCTAGACATGTTAGGATATTTTGGGATATTTTGGTTTTTGGAATTTCCTTTTTTAAATATTCATTAATTTCAAATAGATAATTTGAATAGGAATTTAATATTATTTAATTGATTTTGATTAGCCTTTTATCTCTTTTAGGATTTAATTAAGTGTGCAAGTTCCACACTTAATAGGTCCATAATCCAAATTGATAGTTGTGATGTCACATGGTAATTAAGGATGAATGCATGAGAGGTTATTATTGCATACATGTTAGTACCCCAAATAAGGATGCCTCAACATGAATTTGAGCTTTGATGAATGATACATAGACAAATTTGTGATGTTTAATGATTCTTAGGATTAATTTTTAATATTTGATAATAATCAATATGAATTTGAATCAAAGGCTAGTTGTGTCCAATTTTAGGTGTTTATAGTTTGCCTCTATTTTGGAAGATGTTCCAATCCATAGGCACACTAACATCTTCTCTACAAATGAAATAGGAAATTAATAATTAAAAAATATAATGATTAAATAAGAAACTCAAAATTATGTTTGGGAAGCCTATAATTATTCCCCCTCAAGGGAGTGGCTACCATATATAATTGATGGTTGGTCCCTTGAAACAAAGAAAGAATAAGAATGAAATTAACCCATGGATGAGATTAATCCAATTGAGTCAATACTTTCATGCATTGATTTAAAAATAATTATTGATTTACCCATATGTAGTTATAATCAATAAAAATGTTTGAGACACTAATTTTCCCAAAGCCAATTATAATCAGTGGCAATGGCATATACCCTAGTTAGGACTGATGACTCAAAATAATTATTTTCCCATAGGTAGTTATAATCACTAAAAAGGCATGGATTGAATAATATTTTTTTGTTATTCCCTATTAGGGTAGATTGGCAAGAAAAACTCAAAGATAAAACCTATCATATCGATTAAAGATGAGTAGCCACAAACCTAGATGTGATGGTTTAATAACTAAAGAAGCCACAAACAACTAGGCACACGAGGATGTGAAAAATGATGAAAGAGATGATTGGAAGAAATAATTTATCAATGTTAATGATTTAGTTGTACCTTATAATGCTTATATTATCATCATTATTATCATTTATAAAACTATAATGGTCAAGGGTTTGATTTTATTAAGGATGGTGGGAGGATTTGCCAAGGTTACCAAGGAGAAGTTTATGTGTCTTCATTACTTATAAGACTTCCTGAGATGTTTTTTGTTGTATCACATGATGGTATGTATCATGACATAGATCACAATGATAAATTTCCTATAATTTGCATAAGGATTGACTCATGATCTAATAAATAATTGAAAATAATGCAACAATGATATTTACCATGATGAAAATGTTGATGTATGAATATGGATAGACTCAAGAATAATGCACTAGGAATAACCCAATGAACACACATAGATTGAGTCAAGGTAAAATAATGAAATAAAAAATATATACAAACAAACAAATATATAAGCAAACAAACACATATAAATCTTGAAACAAAAATTAATATAAATCATCTTGTCATTAACCAAGCCAATAGCTACACATGAAGGCTCAATAAAATGATAAAAGGGTGGTTCCCCTAAGAAAGGATATATGAAAAGGGAATTTCACACCCCCAATTATAGTGGAATAGATTAGAACCAATAATGGATTTGACCCAATAGGGTGGATAGAGGATGATAGACTAGGTTAAATAAGACACATGTTTTTGAATTTTGGAAATTTTCAATGTTTTTAGAATTTTGGAAATGTTTTGAATGTTTTTGGAAGTTTGAAAATGTTTTAAATGTTTTTGTAATTTTTGGAATATCTTAACTCATTAGATATTAAAAATGTATGACTCACAAAATGGTAAGATCATTGTCTTAGGTTACTAATAAAATGGTGAGAGCATATGTAAAATAAGGTCTGAGCTGACCTTAAAGTGAATCAAGCATGACCTACATAGTCTCATTAGGACCTCAAGTAATAGTAGTGTTATCCAAACAAAAGGTAGGTATATCCAAATAGGTCACATCAAGGTCAAAAACTAATGAAAATAGAAAGGAAAATGAGAGCAGTAATGGCAAGGTGATGTGGTAATACGTGGTAAAGGTGTTTTTCCTAATTTACCCATAGGTGGTTATAATTATGAAACATTAGTATAGGTATGTACTACTAATTTTCCCATAGGTAGTTATAATTAGTAACACAAGGTGGGATACTAATTTTCCTTGAGGTAGTTATAATCAATGGCACCAGTCAAACATAAATGAAATATAACTTGCCATATCCATTATCACATTACTTTCATTAACTATCTTTAAAAAATGAAATTCTAAAACAACTAAAACTAGATTGGAATCCTCTCAAATAAAGTATATGAATAATCAAAAGAACCAAGATCAAAAGTGTTGTGTAGGGTAGATAAAAATAGGCTTTGGTCAATAGTAAATGAATGGTAAAATAGTATAAGATATGGCATTGTTCAAGGATGGTGATGTTATGACAATTAGATACAATAGTAATAGGTTTTCCCCCAAAGAATAAGGTAAGGTAAATGGTAGGGTATTAACTAATATAAATATTAATGGAAAATGAAAATCCAAAGTAAATTTTTTTATCAAGGTAAATGTTTCTATTGTTCTTCTTGATGTGGAGATGCACATCTTGATCAACATATGACATAACTAGAATAGTCAATCATGTAAATTTTTAGCCCACACCTCTTCTAAATAGATTATTTATGAAGAATGTGATATAGAGTTAGAGTCCAAGAATGTTGTTGTTATCTTCATTTCTCATTGATTCTATTTCCTTCAAATGTCAAGACAAGGTATCTTTATAGCCTCTATAAAGGAAAGTGTGGCCATGGATGATAAGTATGGATGAATAATGGATTATAGGTTTGATTTGGTGATGCAAAGGTAGATGATAATGGAATGTGTAATGGTTAGGATACAAATGAATATTGGGATGTTTAGGCACACACAATGTTGTTGATTCTAGATACAACATAACTTCAGATGTGGTGAGGATGAAGACTTTTAAATATGCTCTTGATAGGAGCATTATATTTTTCTATTATTTGGTCCTGAGAGTAGCTACCATCTGATTATGCTATAGAGTGCAAGATATACTGATTTGATATTTGATAATGTCTTCATAAAATAGTGAAGACATTTTTTGATTAGTTATTGGCACCTCAAGGATGTTTTCACCAATGAAGTTGTCTTGATTATCCCATAATAACTTTGAGAAGGTTTCACTAAGGAACATTGAATTTTGACTTTGATTATTTTTGAATGCCTTGGAAAAGGTTTCACTATAATATGTTGAGTTTGAACTTTGATTTCACTTAACACCTCCAAAAAGGTTTCGCTAGGAGATTGTTCTTCTTCTACTTAAATTTGGTCTTTGTTGCCTAATATTCTATAATTGATATGTCACCATGGATGTAGTTTAACAAGGTATGATTTTATTGGTCCTAATCAACACTATGGGAGGTAGAATGTCAATATAATGGTTATGTTGGGCAGTGGTAATAGTATGTGAAATGATAATAGAATGGAAAGAAGTTGCATAATCCTCATAGAAGATACTAGGAGAACTAATGTCAAATCTAAAGTAATCATCCTCAAAAATTGTGGAAGGATAGAAAATGTATTCAAATTGATATATTAGGCATGCATGACCAATATTGTAACAAACATGAATGTATTTTGATTCTAAAGCTGAGTTTGACTCAAGGGACTCTAAATCTAATGTTGAGATTGGAATTGATCCTACTTTGGATTCTAAATATGATGTCAATTCAATAATAGAACCTAACTTGAATGTTAATTCTTCATCTGGTGTGGACACTTCTATAATGATGTCTTATTGAATGTTTAGTATAGTACAAGTAATGACCTATGATGGCATAATGGGCTCTATAGAGATTGGTTTGTCAAAGTGAGACTCCTCCACGAGGGGAAAAAGGTTAAGAGATAATTATTCAAAGATTGGCTTATCAAATGGAGTCTCTTTAAAAATAGGCATATGATGGAGATAATGATTTTCCCAAAGGTGGTTATAATCATTAAGAAGTGACTCAGTAAATACTAGCTCATCAAAGTGAGACTCATTGATAATAGCTATAGTAATAAGAGGTGATTCATCATAAGTTAACTGGTCACAAATGGTTGGTTTAAAAAAAACATTGTAGATTGGTTGGTTGTCTTGACCTTGGTTTATAAGTAGCTATAAAATACTAGTTTTGAATATATCTTTGGTCCTTGAATGATTGACTCAGTTGGGGAGGTAGTGATTGTCTTAGTTGGGGCTAGATAATTGGTAGGGGTTTTCTAAAGTGGGAAATAGTTGGAAAGGGTTGAATAATGTCTAGTGGTTAGATAATGGAAATATTAACAAAGGATGGTTTAAGGCCTAGGATAATAATTGTGACTCGTCTAGTTGTGATTAGATAACTTTGTGGTAAGGAGATACCATACTTAGAAAGGCCTAGAATGGTAATGGTAGGGCATTATGAAGCATGGTTACTATCATGAGCCAAAGGACAAGATTTTTGGATAGAAATGGTAGGTCATTGGAAATCTAGGTGGCTCACACAAGCTAAAAGATGAGGTCTTAGAATAGAAATGGTAGGGCATTATAGAGCTAGGTGGCTCTCAAAATCCAAAGGATGAGGTCTTGGTATAGAAATGGTAGTGCATTATGGATCTTGGTTGCTCACACAAGCCAAATTATGATGTCTTAGTATAGAAATGGTATGTCATTGCAGATCTTGATTGCTCACACAAGCCAAAGGATAAGGTCTTAGTATATAAATGGTAGGGCATTATGAAGCTTGGTTTCTATTATGAGCAAAAGTAAAAGGTTCTAAGATATAAATGGTAGGGCATTATGAAGTTGGGTGGCTCACATAGGCCAAAGGATGAGGTCCTAGTATAGAAATAGTAGGGCATTATGAAGCTTGGTTGCTTGTACAAACTAAAGGATGAGTTCTTGGTATATAAATCCTTAGACATTATAGATATTAGTGACTTACATAATCTAAAGGAGGGTTGATGTTATTTTTGGGGGATTGGATGGTCATGAAAGGGTGAATATCATACATCAACCAAGAAAAATAAGGTACCACCAAAAATGGTGCTTGACATTGTTTCCAAGATTGAACATTTTAAGGAGGATATAGATCTATCTCACAAACTACATTATTATAATAAGGGTCTCAAACAAAGTCAATTTATGAGTCCATTCTATCATATCTTGGATTGTACATGATTCCAACATAAGTGTAGTAATACATAGCCACATCAATGATGAACATTACATAAAAAGGCCTAGAGTTATACAAATTGTAAAAAAATAATGTCCAAAGGACAAATGGTTCAAAATTAGTCTAAGTTGGTCTAGGGGAGTCATATCTCCAAAATGGTCTCTTCTAAAACTTGGTATAAACCCACATAATATCAAATATTTAATGTTTAGACATCTCACACAAAAGGTCAAGTGGATGAAATACAATTAGAATGCTAAACTCTAGGTTTAAAGTGTTTCAAACAAGTCTAATCTAGGAAAAATATAGGTTGTTATATCTTTTGGCCAAACATAGCATCAAAAGCTCAGCTCAAACAAATGGGTAGGATTTAGTATAAAAAATCTAAAATATGTTGGCATATACTAGGCATTAAAATTTAGACATAAACTTGACCAATTTGGTATAAGTCATAAAACAAAAGACACTTAGAGATAGATTATTTTCTCCAAAATAAAGTCATAAACAATAGTTTTTGAATTTGGATAAATAATTAACCTAAGTTATGCAACCCAAATGAGAAAGATCTATGTCTAATCCCAAATTAAATAAGACATAGACATAAATCAATCAATGTTTGGATTTGAACTTATCAAGGTTAATTAAAAAATTAACCTAGGAAAACTAGGCTTCTTTGATTAACAAGCTAGACCAAAGGTGAATGGCATAATGATACTAGAGACCCAAAAAAGAATAAATGAATTAGCTCAACACTTAGAAAACTATTTATAAGATAATTCTATGAAACAAATCAAGTAGTGTAATGATGTTATTACTCTCTAAAGGTATGATCAATGGTTTGTTTCAAATAATCCAAGGTAAAAAACTTTGAAATGATTTAGGTGGCTTAACATTACCTATTTCAATCAATTAGAACAAAACATTTTTGATAAAAGGCTAAGGTAAAAACAAGGTTTCAAATGGATGACATAACACCTCGTCAAATAATGGAGTGATGTAGACACAAAACTCATTTTGGCATAAACAAAAAAGTGTTTTTAGACTCAAAGACCTAGAGAGTAAACAAAAAAGACCAAATACAACTAAGTAAATGATCTTAACCCTTAAACTAATAAGTTTGATTAGTAATACTAAAACCATCTATATATATGATCTTTGAAAGATTTTAAGTGTTAATCCAAAAATAAAAGTACATGAACTAGTAGGGTTTTTACAAATACCCTTCTCCAAAGAGATTATATGATGATATGGACCTTCAATCTACTTTCCTTACATCAATAATATGTCTATGATAAGTGGTTTTATTCTAAAACGTAAATTTTCAACCATATAGATGGTCCCAAGTGTGATTAACACTAGAGATGCCTCATATAAATTGAGTTCATACTGATTAAATTACTATGTAAGGGTCTATTCCTTTACATAATGATTCCATCCATATAATACATAGTGTAATCCCCTACTTAACCAAACCTAACTCAAGTTTTTGTTAAGAAAGGAGACATTAGCCTTTAAACCTCCTAGATATCATATTATATATGCCTTGATTTATAAACCCCACCATGGAGTGGGGTTGAAATAATGTCAATAGATGAAGCCCTAGGTCAAAGCTTCCCTAAAGAACTCATGAAGAATCTATGAACTCCCCTTCACAATCTAAGTTGTATAAAATAAAACTATGTGAAAAGACTTTAGAGGTTTCTTGTATATCATCCAAACCATATTAGTTTTGGGGAGAGCCTAGAAAACATTATTTTCATGCCTTGGACAAAGTCACAAATTTCAAGGAAGAAGCACTTTTGGTCACCTAAGTTCCCTAAAGGGGAAGGGGGAGATAGCATACATGCACTCTTATTTTTGATAAAAAAGAAACAAGTGTAATAGATATATCATAAAATAAACACTTTTAAAAACTTACAATTTAAGTGAGTGTTAATTTTATGCACCAAATGAGTGTTTGTGAAATTTTTGGCCCCTTGGCCTTAGTTTCAAACCTGTAAAACTTTCACAAAATGACTAAACATAAACACCTATATTCCTTTTAAGAACTAAAATGAAATGTTTAAGAATTAAATAAATTAATTTTAGACACCAATTTGAAATCTTCAATGCTTAACTACATTCTATTTAGGCACCAAAAAGAAATGTTTAAGACTTAGCACTTGAAAATTTATGTCCTCTTTCCTGCTTTGGTCCTACAAATGTAGAAGGATATATATATATATATATATATATATATATATATATATATATATATATATATATATAATATTGGAATATCAAAACCTAAAAAATAAAAATATTAGAAAGCTCCCAAATACCAAATACCTACAAGTTATAAATTGCAAACTTAAAAAAAAATTGAAAACAAATAAAAATAAATAATAGGGATAGTTAGTAAAATAATGATATATCAAAAACTATAAGTCATATTTTGATGGAATTTATATATAATGTAGATAACATAAATGCGCACCCCGTATAAAAATTTCAAAAAAATAGTTTATGGATTAAAAAATATGATTATTTTAATGACCATTTATTCAAAAAAATAGTCAGTCACTACAAAAGTCATAACTTATAAACTATATAGTAGATTTAAATTAAATTTTGAGATAATTAGGATAAATCCATTAATAACACCCGTTTAAAAATTTATAAAAAAATAGTAAAGAAATAAAAAAATAGATTTATTTTAACAAATATTTTTTAGTAGGAAACAAAAAACTAAACACAATAAAAGCCATTATAATTGCCTCATTATCTATCCCAAGGGATATGAATACAACAAGGGATATTATTACTATGTTAGTTCTATCAGTTACAAACATTCAATAATCACACTAACACTTACACTCCAAACCTAGATCTTAGGGGTGAGATTAGTAACAAAAGATAAATGAAATCACAACTAAAATGTAAAAGACATCAAATATCTTACCTTCCTTAGGATCTCCAAATTCATTGTTGAGTAACTTGATCATTTTGTCATCAAAGAGTCTTTCACAATGGAGTTTGTGTATCTTCCTCTCTCCTTGGCACCTTGTTGTGGTTATTTTTGTTGCTTGGATTAAGATTTGGGCATGGTAACATTACTTGTATGAGGCTTATGGAGCAAATCTTACATAAAAAATCTACAATATTCAATCTTAGAAATGAATGGATATGGCCTTGTATTTATATCTTTAGGAATTAAATCTCACCCAAGGTGAATTAAGGTGAGTCGAGTTAAAAGTTTTCATACAATTAGGACTTTTAGTTACTAGCCATAGTTTTCAAATTAGAAGGTTGAGTTGATACTAGCTCTAGTTGAGTTAAAAGTTGTCATGCAATTATGACTTTCAGTTATTAGTCATAGTTTTGAACTGAGATGTGTTAGTATATTTTAATATATTTTGACAAACCATAAAGATAATGATGAAGGAATAGGATTTTTTGATTTTATTTTTCTAGATATTTATTAATTTTAAATGGATAATTCAAATAGACATTTAATCTTATTTAATATATTTTAATTAGCCTTTTATATATTTCAATATTTAATTAAGTGTGTAAGTGTCCCACTTAATAGGTACGTAGGCCAAATTGATAGTTATGATGTTACAAATTAATTCAGGATGAATCTATGAGAGGTTATTGTTGCATATAGGATTATACCCCAAATAGGAATGCCTTAACATGATTATGAGCTTTGATGAATGATGCACAACCAAATTTGAGATGTTCAATTATTTATAGGATTAATTTATAATCTTTTATAGGAATCATTAGCAAGTCTGATCGAAGGTCAGTTGTGTCCAATTTTATGCCTATAGTTTTTCCTTCATTGTTTTATGTTTTGGGGGTGATTTTCAATCTTGTTGAAGCTAGTCTAGTAGGGTATCTATTTCATATTTAGTTTATCTTTGAATTCATGTTGAATGGATTCGATGAGTCAATTAGTCTAAGTGTTCAAATAAGAATACATCCTTCAAAGGTGACCATAATGTTAGATATTCCATACACCTTTGATCCTTCAAGAACTTGGAGACTTGGATAGGAAATTTTTATTTAAAATTAAGTTGAATGATTTCCCTTTAAATCACCTCATAATTGTTAGATACATTCATAATTAATTATGCATGAGTCATTATACTTTTGATTCATTGAAGGGGTATTTTAATCATCATTTAAGGAATTGTGTAAGGACCATCATGATAAAATGGTTTAGATAAGATAAACCAAAGGTTAGAGTCTCTTGGTGCTATTGTCTATGAAGGTAAGAGGATTTTGCACATGGTAAATGCTAGTTAAAAATGATTAAATTATTACCTTAGGCTATAATTGAAATTACATATGAATTAAGGTGATATAATAATATCACTTCATGACCTTGTGAATTTATTGGTAATATAATTAATTTGGTTTAATTAAATGATCTAGAATGATATGATTTCAATCTTTGGATCCTACGATAGCAAATTGCATGGATGCAACAAGTGTGCAAGAACAAGTCATTACCAAGGAAGTAAAATAGACTACACCAAGCATTATTTCATCATGTGTGATCCTATCTTTGAATCATATCTTTTCTTAACCTCACAAGTCTTATTTGGATGCCTTATATACTATTTAAGCCTTTATTTAGGCTTGGTATGTCTTAATACATTGTAATATCTATTGGGTTGGTCGATCTAAATAAATAATAGACACATGTCATGTTATAATTGGCTTGTAAGGAAGAGAGGATAAAACACCTATTTGAGAAGGATGGATCTATAAGAAAAGGGTTTAGAAATTTTATAATTTTTTTCCACCTTGGGAAAAAGGAATAATGGAAGGGAAACATGAAGAGATCCTAGAAAGGGAGATACTTAGTTGGCATTAACTTATAAAAAAGATCCACCAAAGGGCCTATATAATTTTTTAGGTATCCTATTGATTAGAATATCCTATGATTTGACTAAATAAAGTTTATTTGATCTTTGGATTGAGTTATTGTGTTTTAGAGGAGTAAGGCCACTTGGATTACTTCTTCTCTTTGCTTATTTTCTTATGATTGTGTTTGGGTCACCCATAGTGTTATTAACCATTTTATGGGAGTTTTAAGTTGAGATAATCCTCCATGATAGTTGTAATTATTTTATTTATACTTATTTGGATATTATGGTTTTTTCATGTAAGACTTATGATGCCTTCGAAGGTAACATTATTCATGATGGAGAAAGGGGTATGTCTCTCATGTTGGACATGATGGTAGGTTGCCTAAGTCCTCACATGACTAATTATAGATTATATCTTAGTGGTTATGTGCCTAATGGGTTTTATCCTTATGATCATTATGTTTTCTCTTTTGTGTTTGTTCTTGCTCAAAATAAATCCTAGGCTGAAAAAATATTGACTAAGAGATTCTTGGATTGACACCTTGTGAGTAGCTATCTCCTTGGCCCAAAGACATATTTGATAATATTTTCCTTTATTTACCTTGCACCATAATGTGAACATTCCTTGATCTAGAATTCCTACTCGAGGGTTCCTATAGTAGTCACTTGATGACAAAAAAAGGTTAGGAGGTGATCCCACCTTCTATTAGTTGAAATTGCACCTAGACTAAAAAGGCGCTCATCTTCAACTATTGATTATTATTATTTTCCTACTTTCTAGAACTAAGTTTAAGCCAATGATTAATTTTTCTCCACTAAACCTATTGTATTAAGATGTAAATAAATTATTGTGGCTTGAGTTGTGAGCCATTATTATTATGAATTTTATCAGCTGAATGTTTTGGTTATTATTACAAAGAATTACTGCATAGTCTTCTTTTTTTATATGAATTTGGATCTCCTTACTATATACTTATTATCTTAAATGGAATCCTTATGAATGTTGTATATTTATGCTTAAGAGTGTAAAAATTAAGGGTCTTGTTAAATATATATAAGTATTTAGTTGAATGTCTTATGAATTCTTTTTCATTGCTTCTTAAGTTGATTGTATTGGTATTACTTCAATGAAATATATATATGAAGAATCAGTCTTATATGAAGTCATGTGATTTAGGATGCTTATGTTTTGAAATATTATTATTTAATATGTGTTGATTTTATAAATCTAGGTAGGTCAACCTCTTTCATTATTCTGACTATGCTCAGCTAGTCTAGATCTAGTTAGCCTTTGAAGCATTGAGCATCTCCTTTTTATCTTAATGTGAGGAGTTAATGGGATTAATCTAGTATTGAATAAAGATTATGTTGTCTTATAGTTAATTATTTTATAAAATGAGTCATGTCTAGTTATGACCATTTATATTTAGACCCTTGGGAAGAATTTGTTATGTAAAGGAAATATCCTTAGGCCTTATGTATTTTATAATAAAAAACAATGAGTTATTTGATTAAATCTATATTGAGAGGAGTTTTTTATTTATGTATATGTGTCTCCTACTTAAATCAGTTATGGATAATTTATTTTAATCTAGTTATGAAAATATGAGTAGAACATTGTTGTTCTGTGTATTGCTATGGAATAATAGTAGAAATAGCTCTGAACCTCTTGGTGTCATTATGTATTACAATTATGTTTGTGAAAGAATCCCCTGATATTTTACGATTGAGTTAACTACCTATATTTGTCTTCCCAATAACTAGGTAATTTAATAAAATTGATGAAGTTTTATTAATCATAGACCTTTTATTAAATAGACAAGTCAACTTTCAGGTTTAGCTTGCCTGATGTTTTTCAAAAATTTGCCTAAACTAATGAGAATATTGGGTTAGTATCGAGAGATTATTGAAGCCTAGATGTGTGTTTATTTCTACATTTTAACTTAGACTTGCATTTTTGGTTGATCAACTTCTTAATTTACCTTAAATGTTTTTTTCCCTTTGCCTAAATCATTTGATTTTCTCCTTAACAAAATATTTTTTGCAAGTTTTTGGTTCCTTTGGATTTTATTGGCCTTAGTCACTTCTGATTATAAGTAAATTTTATCTTAGTCAAGAATTTATTTGACCATATCCATTTGGGAATGTTACCATGTGCAACATTCCCTTATATTTTTGATGAGGTTCCCTACATAGACTTGCTTGTGTAGTGATTGTCTTAGTCATTTGTGAAGTTCCCTATGTAGCCTTGCTTGTGTAGTGATTATCGTAGTCATTTCATAGGAGCCTTTATGGCCCTTTTTACCTTAGTCATTTAAATCCTTGGCCAACTTATTTTTTATAGAATAATGGAATAATCAATATTTAATTTCCTTTGTCACTTTTGATTGGTTTGTAAGCTTTTGCTTGGTCAATTTTAGGCCTTTACCTTAGATGGATTCACCTTGTTGTCTAAATCTATCTATTTGGACATTGTATTAGACACCTCTTAGTTAGGTATTCATGTGGATTTTGCCTTATCCAATTCACATTCTTTTAATAAGATCATTTGGATGATCCCACATGGAATCATCCTAGAAATATCAGATACATTTTCCCTTAGCCATTTCTTTCCATGGCTTTTCTTTGGAATTTTTCACTAGTTAATTTCATGACATCTTAGTGTGTGGATTGTAGTAAGTCATGTGTCACTCTCCTATTAATACAAGAATGACATTAATGGCATCATATGTATAGTCAATGATGAGATACTAGGCTATCAAGATGTTACTATGTGGCATAATACCACAACTCCATAGTCCTATAAATGACCATACTAAGTGCATAACCTCTGAGTAAGAGGGATCATAGGATATTACCATGTGGCACTATCTTGGTGACCTAATATCTCTAAGATGTTCATACAACTTGAAACGACTCAAGGAAAATGGGCTCACATGATGCTACCATGTGAAATCATCCCAATGACTCATTATCTTGGAGAAGTCCATGTAGAGTGTAGAGCCTATAGGTGAGTAGAATGAAGACACATGACTAAATCCCACTACTCTACTATTATATAGGTGTTCATATCATATTTAAATCCTACAAGACAAGGGCATTGTAGTATGTTGATATATGGTACAATCCTACTATTCTATATCCCTAAGGAAGTCATGATAACTCTATAGAGTTGTAGGGTAGTGAGTTAGTTATTTTTTACCACATGGAACTTGTTACAAAGTTACCTAAGAAGTGATAAGTGGATACATTGTCACTAAGAGATGAAAGGGAAGAAGATGTGTCTATATATCCTACCAAAGTAAAAAAATGGGGCCCAACTACATAAGTAATGGTGGAGGTCGATTTTTAAGATTCTCTCAACATCATTTATGCAATTAACTTTGGCACAAGGTTAGGAAGAAATTTTGAATGCTAGCCAAATAAGCCCAGACTTATGGGCTTCTTAATTAGTGTATTAATCCTATGAGAATCTCCATGGCATTTATAAGTTTCACTTTTTTTATGTGCAATTTAATGGATTCCATTATCTATCAATGATAGTTGGTGTTTTATCTTTTAAAGTTATGTTTCATGCCTATCTTTAAGAGAAAAAATGGGCATGACATTTTGGTATCATAGCTTGGGTTAATCTTTAGGAGCTCTAGGGATGATTTACATGATTTTATCACATTTTTAACTCTAGTTAATCTTTATTTGTGTAAATTTAATGTGGTACATGTCACTTGTTGACCTTGTTAAACTTGAATTGTTTAGAGAGGATGTCACAAGAAGAAGGAATGGAAAATACTACAGTCATGTGTCATAAAGATCCTCAAATTATATAGTTAGTTGAGATCCAAGTTTAAATTCTCAAGAGTCTATTATGTGTGATGAATGTGCTAAATGAAATTTTGCCTCAAATTTATATGATACAAAAGGGAGTCTCTTCACCCTAAGGGTATGAGTAGGTTGGGCAATGCTTAGTTTTTCATCATATAAGGAGGAGTAGGAACCACATTCATAAGGACCATATAAGGCAATGTACTCAAACATGAGATCAACCTATGAAAGATCCAAATACAAGACTAGGGAAGACCTCGAAGAAATGATTGGGAAGTTTATCTTCTCAGGGTGTATGTTTTAATTGTGGAGCTATTGAATATTATCCAAGAAATTGTCCTAAGAACACTTGATCAAGGGATACCCATGTCCTGATATGGACTCGTTGAGAATAATATATTCTTTTATAATCCCTAGAAACACTTATTTTGATTATTCTATTTTGAAAAATCATGAAATACATATGATAGACTATTATCTTTGAAAGGATAGTGGTCCTTTTTGTTAAGGAATAAATGGTGATAGACATATATGATAGATATAGATATATTTACATGTGAGAATGCACATGTCGCTTGTCTATTATCATGTTTATCCTAAATAATTATACTTATTTATATTTTTATTATGTTAATGATAGACTAAATTTTTTATTGATGTTCAATGGTAATACTAGAACTAAATCTTAGACATTGTTAATTAAACTAATAGATATAAAAAGGCTTTAATGACCTCTATTTTGAAATTATTAATTCCCTAGATATGTTGATTATTTATGTTTAAATTGTGTAAATGTTAAATAAAGTGTCTCTTTTTGTTTAGATCATGAAAACCATTCAATGAACCAAGATATGGTAAAACTCTAGTATTAAGGTTATGGTTTACTCTATGTATAAATATAATATTGCCTTATGATATCTAGTTGAGTGGTAATCTTGAATCTTATTAGTGAAATAAGATGAATCTCTGAGAAAATAACTAGAATAAGTATCTCTTTGTATATTTATTATTTCATGAAAATGGCATGCTATATTTGAATAGCTTTGGGATAATAATTTCCTTTTGATGCGTATATGAGCATATCCTAACTTATGATGTTGTTTATGGGTACATGTAAGATAATTATGAGTTTATCTTCTTATCTATCAAGCACATGTAATGGATTAAAGTAACCTTTCATATTATTGATATTTTAATGATAAATCAATCAATAGATAAATATGCACTTATAATAATGTTTAATAGTTTAATGAAAGCATAAGAGAGTTGATAATCATGTTAGATTATTGTGAATTAATATGAAAGTAAAATGGAATGCATACATTTGGTATTGATAAATTATCTCATAACAAGAAGTTGTCGATTTTGATAGTTAGAACTATTAATTACCTTGGGAACTTATATAACATTATGTGTCAATAGGGATTAGTAGGTGATAACTAGGGAGGTGCCCTTCTCTGAAATGATAGTCTTGAATCTTTCTTGAAATAAAATTTATGGCTACACATATATGTATGGACCTAATTGTAGGCAAAATTATATCTAACTTCTCATGATAAGGTCAATAAGGCCTAATTTTAATACCAAATCACATCGTAGTAGGTGGATAATGTACAATATATATAAGTATGTCCTCTAAAGAGGCACACGTACCAGCTACTTGACTATGTAATTTTATGTAGTGGTAGTGTTTTAACACCATCCTACATGTTACTCCTAAAATTGATAGTATTATTTTTTGTAGTGGTAATGGTGTAATGCCATCCTACATGCTATTAATCATAATCAAACAACAATGAATTAAACATGATAAAATGGTAATAAACATAATAAGGAATTTTGTTAATGGGATTAGAATTTCCTTGGTATAATAAAAAGCTTGTCTTTCTCCCCTGATTGGCTCATAGAGTGACATAGTGGTCATATTATGATATGATTTTTATTAATGTGCTTGCCAAACTTATTTCAAGTTGTTTGATATTTTGTTTATATTGCCTTGAAACTAGAATTGTTTTCTTTTTGACTTTAGATATTTCAAAATAAAGTATGCTCATGGAATTATTTGATGAATTTTATTGGATTTGATTTCATTATTGAGACTATTTGGTCTCCTTTTTATTGACTTTTCAATTACATGATTAGTTGATGTTTCTTCAAGTGATTGTGATGTTTGATTGTGTTAGTTCCATGTGTTAGTATGTGCATATATGTTTCTTAGGGTGATTATAGAAAAAAATAAGTAACTTTGAACATATTTTATAGACTATATCTTATGCTCTACACATTGACATGTTTGGAGCCATCTACAAATTGACTATCTTGACTAGTGGGTTGATGTATTGAGAAACACATACATACTAATAAGCACATTAATTCTTGGATAGTGGACTAATGTCTCAAGGGCTACATATATATTAATTTTTAATTAATTTTATTGGCTAGTGGATTGATGCCGTATGAGCCTCTTGTATATTGATATTCAAATCATATCTTGGTTGGTAGATTGAGATCCCAAGAACCTCATACATATGGATTCAAATATTATTATTTTGACTAATGAATTGATGATATAAGATATTAAGTATATGAAATAACATTGTATTTAGGTTACTTAAACCTTCCATGAATGGTAAGATATATTAAAAAGGGAGATAGTTCCATTTTTTTTATTATTTTGCAATAGAATTAGTGTAATTGGAGGCATTTCCTTGTGCTATACTTAATCATAAGATCCTCGATATTATAGATGGAAATAGATATGGTAACTCAAAATTACCTCATATTATTCTAATAATATGAATTCAAACTTAATATGGTAAACTTCACTCAGAATGGTATGCCCATGAAAGGATACCTATTTTAGCAATATGGATTTTTTAGTGTTTAGAACATGTCATTATTCTTTATGAATGAAGGGTATATCCAAGGAAAACATAGAATCTCATGTTAATACTAGAGAATTTGTGGATCTCAATGGTTAGGATAAGTGTGTTCATGATATGGTCTACAACAAAGTAAATTTCCTCTTTTAAAATTTCTCATAATTTGACCATCATCTTATTAAAGAAAACAATTCAAAATAAACAATTTCCTTTAGTATGACTCACCATCATCTAATTAAACCAATGGAGTATTACATGGTAGTGTATCCCTAAATGACCCAAGGCTTGGGTATTAAATTAGACCATTTCATCTCTAAATTATAAAGGTTTTACTAAGATGAATATAAAATTGTCATTATCAAGAATTGAAGCATCTATATGAGTTGGTTTCATTAAATTATTATTAAACTAAAATTACATTAATAGTATTGTATTAAAATTATGGGGAATGGAGAAGTTGTTCCCCCTTATTTTCATGAAGTTCTTCTATTTTTGTATGCATATTGTTATATGTTGTTGTGACACTAAGTGATGGTGGTCGTTGAGTAACATATTCATGTTGGTAGTGTATCAAAGTCCTCCTATGTTGGGAATAGTGGAAGGTTGTTTAATCCTCCCATGAATTTCATGTTTGTATCATATCAAAGTCCTCTAGTTTTAATCATAGTGGAAGGTTGTTTGATCCTCCAATGAATATCTTGATGGTAACATGGTAAAGTCCTCCTATGTTGGGCATGGTGGAAGGGTTTTTGACCCTTGCTTAATTATCCTCTTAGTAAAATGGAAAAGTCATTCTATGATGGGCATGGTGAAAGGTTATTTTACCCTTACTGAATTTTCTTGAAAGTAACATGGAAAAGTCATTTTATGCTAGGCACAGTGAAATGATGTTTGACACTTACCTGATTGTAATAGTAGTAACATGGAAAATTAATTATGTGTTGGGAATGGTAAAAGGTTATTTAACCCTTACATAGACATCATGATCAAATTAGTTGAATTCATCTCATGTTATACATGATGGTAGGTTGATGAACTCTCCCATAACCATTTCTAGGAAAATTATGTGAATAATAATCTTTCATCAAGTATAACAAATGCTTACATCATGAAAATGGAATTCATGACTTATGCTATAAGTTAGAAATGATTATATCACACCATTCTACAACAAGTAAGAGAATTGGTATTAAAAATATTGATAATCCATGGATATATAAACATTGAAGAAGTAAAATATGACTTAAAAATTGTATTTATGAGGGCTAGACCCTCACATGTGTTTAAAGAGATTTCAAAATGATAAATGAAGAAACTCAAGGGATGTTATAAATATAGAGGAATAATATGATTGGTTCCATGTATTATTTGGCCTCCACATTTGATAATGTCAATAAGTGATGTAATTAAATGCTCACCTTGGGTGCCTAGTTGGGGTGGTACATAGGGAGTTTAGGATTATGTTACACTAGTCTAGAAAAATTAGAAACCTTGTTAGATGAATAAAGCAATCTTGAATTAAGGACGATGCCCTTTTTAAGTCAGGGGGTGGGGGGGAGAGAATTTAAGGACCCTAATAATAAAATAATGTGGCTATAATAAACCAATGTTTATACTCCATTGATGGTGTTTATTACAAAGGTAAGAGGACTATACACATGATAAATAATAGTTTAGAAATGAGTAAATTATTACCTTAGGTTGAAATTGAAAATACATATCCATTAAGATGTTATAATAATAACACTTCATGACCTTGTGAATTAATAGGTAAGATAATAACATTTGTTTAATTAAATGATCTAGCATGTCATGATCAAAATATTTAGATTTTAGGATAATATATTTCATGGGTACAATAAGTGTGTAGGAATGGGTCAATGCCAATGAAGGCAAAATG
>JARHVA010008088.1:542500-552500 GCA_037957365.1 Torreya grandis
TTCTTAATTAGTGGATAACACCTATGTGAGTCTCTATGGAAATTATAGGTTTTGTATTTTATTATGTGCAATCAAATGGATTATATTATCTATCCATGATCATTGGTGTTTTATCCATTTAATTTCTATTTTTTCTCTATCTTTATGATAATAAATGGACATGACACATTGTTTACATTAGACCTATTATAAGATTCTTCTCCATGCAAAAAAATGTGTCTCAAGGTCTTGTTTAAGTCTTGTTTAAACTTTTTAAGTCTCACTTCCTACCTATAAGAATTCAAGTCATACTTGGTTAAATGTCTAACTGTGTCATCTCATGAATAAATAAAAAATGTCCTAAAAGGTGAGTTTCAATGTGAAAGAGGTAAATAAGATACTTATGAGGCATAATGAAGTTATAAACATACTAAAAGGGTATTCAAAGTATATTTAAGGTTAGAAAAGGGTCAAAATGTCTTATTTAATCCCATTTAAGTCATTATTATAAATTATACCCTTCCTAATGTCTCATAAAGCAATATAACTTTTAAAATACCCCTCTATGACTCCCTCCATACGTACAAAATGGTCAAAATAGGTTGAACTTTGAGAATTTCCCTAGTTTCCTTACTTTTAGTGGATTTAATTTCTCCTTCAATGTGGAAGAGTGCCTTGACCATCACAAAATCATTCCATATGAAGCATGTCTATAGAGGTTTAATGGATTTAGAGATGTTTTGTAGTTCATTTAAATATAAAATAATTTTTCTCTTGGATTAAATCAAAGACTACAAGTAAGGATTAGATAAGAGTAAGCTTTCATGAAATTATAGACCTATAAGTTATAGGTTTTAGCCATGAATATAAAGTTGTAGATGTTTTGTAAAGGTTCATGCATGATAAGGATATTTAATATCCTTATTGAAATGTTTATCTTGTGTAACAACCTTCTTATTGGTTTTTCTAGGCAAAATCATGTCTCAAAGCTTCTAAACATGATTTTTTTCATGTAAAAAGGGTTTTATGTTTATTTCTTAGGATTTGAATAACTATAGGGTATCTTTTAATTATCAATCTAGATTACACCCTTGAGGCAAAGGATTTTCTAACCAACTTCATCCATATAATCTAATGGAATCATCTCTATGTGTGGGTATCCTAATGGGTGAGATGAGTCTCTAGTTTTGAGGATAGCTCCCCTAATGCATCATCTAAGCTCAAATACTAAGCCTACTTATTTTTCCAAGGAAAAGTGATAGAATAAAGACATGAAATCAAACCCTATACTATAGGAGGTGATTTAACAATGTGTTATATTTCCTTTTCTTGATCATTCAATAACACTTATGGATAATACAAGGACAAGTTACTAACACTCCCTCTCCAAAAGGATTCCTACACATCAATACTTCATATGGAAGACATAATAAATGACTATGACCTAAGGGTGATGAATGAGAGGTCTAGTTTAAGACACCATCAATCAATTTCCATTGTAATCATAATCATTAGCACATTCACACACCATGTAACCTATATAGAACTAATCCACTAGCATCTAGGTGAGAAATAAAGACCTATAAAGGGAAATATATTCAACCATTTGTGAAAATAAAACAAGCACAAACACACTAGAAAATAGTATGGAGAAGGCATAATCAATCCTTGCATTAGTTCAAAGGCTTCAAGATAGAAATGGGTAGAGTTTATTCATACCCAGTGAAGGGGTGTGTATAATGGCTTTCCACACCCAAATTATAGAGCATAAAAAAGGGAGAGAAGGAGAAAATGGAAAATTATTAGAGTGGATAGGAAATAATGACCATCATCCATCTAAAAATATTTAAAAACATGAATGAGAGTAAATAAATAGTCCCATATATCTCCCCATGCATTTATTTGGTTGCATGTTGGAGGTCTTTAACTAGAATTTTGGGCATAGAGTTATTATGGATTCTCTATTTATGGTCATAACTAACTACATGACTTAAACATGATCCTAAATATATCTTATTACTCGTTAATATTCAATATATATCATGCACCTATTTTGGGAAGGTAGTTACATGTTTGAACATAGCCATTACTCCCCTAGTTGTCACCCTTCATGCCATTTATAGTCCATAGAATGCATTACTCACCTTGGTGAGTGAGATACCTGAGAATTACACACTTTAAAGTTCATGTTGATCCTAATAATGGACTGGATAGGCTGATATAGTGATTCTTCTACCTTAGATATCCTTTCCACTATGTGAATAGACCTGCAATACTCTTTTTCTAATGCAAATATGGCTATCTCTACTCATGAGTTCAAGTATATTCATTATGATTTCCTATACAAATATAAGGATATAATAATGGTTTCTTGGAGAACATTTCATCTCTACACATGTTTAAGAGGCCTTCCTACTCACTAAGGACATCAAACATGCTTGGGAAATATAATAGACCTAAAATTGGACATTGTAAGCCCTTTTCTTGCATGTTTTACCCCACATGGGAGAAATTCATATTCAAAAAGGGTAAAATAGTAATTTTATATGTCCTCTTTATTTTTTAAATGTGTTTTAGGTCCATTGGAGACATTATAAACAAGTTATTAACCATTTATTTATTTATGAGGGTTTTGAAGGGTTTGAAGTGGCCTACCATCTTAATGATGGTTTATAAAGCAAAGGAATTGGATTGGAAACTTAATGAAATGAATATTTATTGAATATAAACCCTTAAATTTACATAAAATATCTTTATCCCATGCATATTTTTCAATAATATTTGAGAAAAGGTTGGTACCTCTCATGCTTCTTATAGGCAGTCTAGGCATGCATATAGCCTTGAAGATCATTCATAAAGTATCCCACTAGATCCATCTCTATCCAACATGGATGGAAAGTGAATAGGGGTACTAATATTACACTAATATAATTTTTCCAATTTTTCCTCTTCTTACAAGATATGATCATCCAAATTTGTAGCTCAAGTTGGCAGACTATGATGGGAAAACTTAGGGAGGGCTATTAAGCCAAAAAGGAATTTTTTTAATTTTTAACTACCTAAAAAACACATTTTAAGACATTTAATATATATATTAATCCTCTTATAACTCAACATATACTTTAATAACTCATCTTGTCATGAGAGTGGAGTTGGGGGTCTAATGGCTTATCCAAGGTTTTAGGCCTTCTAGGGATAGACTGATCTTCAAAGCACAAGACTACCTATAGGTGATTATATGGTTTTAGAGCCTTATTATAATCTCAAATATTAAAATAAAACCATATATATATTTTTATAGTGTCCTATATAAATTTTTATACCATTCCTCTTCATTAGACCTGCTATGACCATTAGAAGTTTATGGTAGGGTTCTCAAACTAGTTGATGCAAATGACCTTGGTAGTCTATGTTTCCTCATTTTATCAATATAAAGGGAGTTTTAACCCTCATGTAATGTCCCCTTGTATCTAATAACACCTTCTTTTACTTTTTTCTCCATCATTTCTACATCAAACATACTCTTTTAATGATACACACATAGGCCTGTGTGTGGGGCTCTATACTCAACAATCCTAAGCAAGCCTCTCAATATATTTATTTATTTATACTAACTTAGAGGATAATATAGATATTTTTATATACCTTATAATATCATTTTAATTTTTTTTAATCTTCCTTAACCTATTTGTCTTCAAACTAAGTAGTCCCTTCTCTATCAGTTGAAGACCAATTGAGCTACTTAGTAGTCATGTAGGTGTATATGGACTATATTTGTAGGGTCACAATGAGTTATATTTTATAATCTCTTATTGACATTTATCCTTAGGTTTCTCTATAAAAAAATTATTTATAACACTTTTTCTACCCGTGTAAGCTATAAACTTACTATTATCCATGATATTCTTTCTTTAAGCTTGAGAACAGCCTGAGCTACTTGTAGCTGATCATTTGGGGCCTTGAATGCATACCTAGAGTGAGAATATATTCATTATGGTATTTTAAAATATTTGATCCTCTTATCTCCTAATAATGGTGTGTTCAACTAGGTCTATTAAATATTTATGGTTGCACCTATTTCATGGCTATAAGTCCTTTTGAGAAGTTTATATACAAACCAATGTGACACCTCATGCCTAAAATGGACCTATAAGGGATAATTTATTATTTAAGTAGATTATTATATTCTTTAGGGATTTATGTATCTCATTTATCATTAAAATTTAATCCCATAACAACTTCTATTACCCATATTCTTTCAAACTTGAGAGCCAACTTGAAAACCCAATCAAGCTTGTGTGTTATCATTCTGCCCATAGGTGTATTACATAGTTTATTGAAGTTATAAGTTTGGGAAATAAGGCTCACTATAAGGGGAAAATGGCATGATTTATTCATTATGAATCAAATTTTCTTATGATACCTCATACGTATTTTTTTATCTCTACTCAATACCACCTATTGAGACCTAAGCATCCTCTACCTAGGTATCTAACAAGGTATTGCATTTGACTAGTTGAATCAAGATTATTAGTGGAGAAAATGAAACCTAGGAATACTTAAAAACTTTAAATAATGTTAAAAAACCTTAAACTATGCTAAAAGGCCCATGAATTCCTTTGGAACTAGTTTATGGGTGTTGGTCTTTTCTAATATGGGTTTTATGCACACCTCAGAGAGTTTAAATGAGGCAACCTCTAACATTTTGGGATCTCTATGGAACTAGGTTCCACTCTGAGGTATGGGTTATTGGTATGTGGTTAAAATAGTTGGGTAGTAGAATAAAAGGATGATCTTTTAGGTTTTTTAACTAGGTTTTATGGATGAATGCATGGATTATAATAAAGAGGTAAATCACTAGGAGATTCGGATGGGTGGAGAATTATTATATGGTGGGTAGATCTCAAATAGATTAAAAAAGAAAGGAAGGGTGAGGCATAAAATAAGTTTATGTGTCTTGAAAAGTAATTTTTAAGGTTACTTCTTTGGAGGACAACTATTTCAAGAACTAGTGCTTGGTGTTTATATATTTTTCACACTCACAAACAAACATGGTTATTAGTGTGGGATAATAGATATAGGATGCTTAATGGTATCAGTTGAAGGTTCCCCTTCTTATCGATGTTGTTGCATACCCTTGTATAAAAGGTTATAGTTAATATTGAGAAGTTATCTAGGGTAATTATGGATCACACCAATAATATTATATCAATAGAGATACTTATACACACCTTGGATTATCAATTCAACTTGTACTAAATGTATAAATAAATGAAATATATCAATCCTTAATAACTATTGCACATCTAAGACTAATATTCATTAATAAAACAATCAGATTCATTCATAACATTATCACACATCAAAATTATTGAATTAATACAGATAAAGAAACTTTAAATTCATTAACATAGAGATGAAAGAAGAAAGAATGAACACAGTTGCATGATAATAAATTTATTGATCTCTTCCTATATATTCATCTAAAATTTTGACCCTTTGAAAATATGGTTCTACATATATTTAAATAACTTGAGGAAGGGGGGGTTACCTCATCTTCAATGTTTAGAACACTTCGATTACATATTAAAAGAATATATGATAAGTCTCAGTTACATTTCAGAACTTATAGATATTTTTGGATATACAACATGTGCATGTCGACAAAAAATGATTTAGTTAATTACAATATGGATTCAACTAGGACTTAACTATTTTCTTATAATCATTACATGCATAATTTTACAAAATTAGAATTAAATTTAGGTATCAATTGGCTCTTTATTAATGTTTATCAAAATTGTCATTGGAACTATAGTTGTGTTTGTGCTTGATGATGTGGTAACTAGAGCTGATCTTGGTGATGCACTCATTTATTGATACAATCAAAGTTAAAGTGTGAAGTAGCATTTATGTAGTTATTATTATTAATATTATAAGTGGATTATGTGGAGTAGAACTAGTAGGTAGCAATGATGTTGCCTTATTATTTGCATCTAACTCTTAATAACACTTATACACTTTAACATATTGTGCATAATTTTAGGTTCACATCCAAAATATTTAGCCTAGTCATCATACCTATTAATTACATTAGTCTAATCTATTCTATCTTGGTGGATCTAAAGCCAACCTCAAAGACTTATACCTTTGTTTCCTTTTTCCTTGATGTGCCCAACTTAATTTCAATGTCTTCCAAACTCAATCCTTGTAAACTCTATTTGAAGCCATTGGAGACTTGTTGAATCATTTAATCAAAAGAAACTCAAGTTACCAATTTTCCTCTATTGTCATAGATTATTACTAATTTAATCTCAATCAAAATTTGTTCTACTTGATTTTTTTGTTTAACCAGTTTATTTACTAGAGATTCAGAAGATGATACCCAATCCTGGGCCTCTTGTGTTCTTATTAAATATATATTAAATTCATTTGATGCCTCTATAGGGTTCGTCAAGCCTAAGTGGATAAAATGACTTATTGGGGTTGTACAATACCAAGAAAATTAAATTATTCTCATCTTATGTAAGAAATTTGAATAATCTGGCTATGAAATTTACATGTGGAGCCACATGGACTCTCAAATAATGAATTAAATCCAAAATCTCATACAAACTAAGTGTTTTACTTTGCACATCTTAAGAAATACCATGATGGAATTGAATCACCTATTTCTCCTCTCTTATAGTTTCTAACTCTTCTTCTAGCTCTTCTCTATCCATTTCTGTTCCCTCATGTATATCTAGGATTACCTCAGTATGGCTCTCCATGTAGGAATTAAGGTCCTTAACATATGGGGACTATCCCTTCTTCCTATTATTTATCTTCAAAAGATAATAAACCTCTTCCCTTTCCTCCATGATAAAACTTATACCAGAGTTATCCTCAATTTTCCTCTTTTTGACTCACTAGATCGATGTTGTAGCCTTTTCAAATAATGAGTTCATTATTAGAATTTCAATGATCTTCATATTGGGCCTCTTAGAGACAATATATAAGAGTGATCTTTGAATGATATGATGTTTGAGATTATAGTTTCACATGATCTTTAGACTCAAGCTAAATTTCAAATGAAGGCTTTGTCATTGAGCGACAAATTATTTTAGACTAGTCTATGTTTCTAAATTGTGGCATTGGGTAAAAAACATAAACTAGTTGACTTTTTGAAGCCCTCTTAGTTTTCAATATTTTGGTTGTGGATATTGGTATTAAATAAGGAAAAAGTTAACCCAATTGGTTAGAGGAGACATCAATTTGGGTGATATATTAACTAATGGCTAGGATTGAAAGAGCTATGGTTGCATGATGGACACTGAAGGAATAGAAATTGTAATAGTGGAGGTTGAATAAGGTGAAGTTACACTAGGAAGAGTAATATATGGGTGCATAAAAAGGATACCAACATAAAGTGTTTTCACAAGAAAAAAAGTGGAAACAATTGGATCAAGGATGGAATAAACAACTAGTAATGCCATAAAAAGATAAAGGCCTAATGGAGATGTAAAAATATGACCCTTACTAGATGACTCACCAGTATGAGGTGCCTTAGATTATAATTCTGGCAAGCTTAATAAATTTGATTTATATAATTCTACCTCATCCACCTCTTGTGTTGTCTCACCTTCTAGTGAAGGTTGTGCCTCATTTAGTTCTTATATTGGTGGGGTATGGGGTATATCCCAATTCATCTTTCTATAATAGCATCGTGTCACTTTCTCAACTTATGGAGCTGCCATCTATTTGGTAGGAAGAGGGTGAATCATGCTAGATGTTGGGGCTATTTAAGTCATTATTTCCTATTTATAATAAGAGTATAAGTAAATAATCTTGATATCTTCCCCTCATGTTCTTTCCTTTCCTTGAGTTATCTCATCTTCGAGTTCTTACTTAAACTTCCTTAGTTCAATAACTAATGATTGAACTAGAGGAAATTCTTCCTCTTCCTCTTATGCAGGGGTAGGCATTTATTTTTCTTCTTATTGTTCATATAATCCAAATCACCTAAAAAATGTTCTTTCTCCTTTATTTGGTCTTTAACCATGAGTGGACCTTGGGGATCTTACCCCTCTTCTATTGGTTGTTGATATGGACTACCACTCTAGAATTTGAAAGATATCCATCCTCTAGGTGATGGGATCTTGAATTCTACCTCATCGAGTATGAGAGAGGGTTTATATTATATTACCCTCAAGAGAGATTCACTCAAGTTTGTAGTCATTACTATTTCATTCACCTACTCATCATCCTTGGCATTCAAAAATAGAAAACTATTATCAAATGGCTCACGTTTATAGAGAGGCCAAATGTGTGGATCTTCTATTGAATTTTCCCATGAGGGTCCCAATCTATATGGGGGAAAGTGGGAAATGCATATGTTTTACTAGAATTTATAGATTCCTTGAATTGCCTCCTTACAATGTATTGTATCCTACCAATAGTGATATGGGAGCCATGGAAGATATCCTTCTTATTATTTTTCATCTCCTCACTGATGCCATTCCATATCTGGTAGGTAATCTCTTATTCATCTACCTTATTTGGAACAAATTTAGGAAGCAAAAGAGGATCCACCTTATGGCCAACAACCATGATGAAAATGTAGTCAAGATAGAGAAAATAGTCTCCCACATTGTTGGCAAGTGTTCTAGTGATGCTAGGTGAAATTATATCCAAAGGTTGGCTATGGATGGCAATACATACCTAAGGGTATATATATTTAATAATCTTATCTATATTCTGGACATATAAGCACATATGTACAAAAGAGTAATAATCACAAATTTAGTTCTTGATAATATCTGGGTTGGGATCCCATAGGACTTAATTATGCTTGTATAATATACCCATGACTACATCTAATATATAGTTCATCATATAGAAGTTTCCCGAATATGGCCTCTTATCTTTGTGTAGGATTTGTTTTGAAGCAAGCACTTATTACTTCACCTAATGCATATGTGCACTCTAAATTAATGATCAAATATAGTAGGGGAACCCATTATAGATGTAAAAATTGGATGTTTGTGTGGATAAATATTTGATTCAATAGTTATATGGCCACATATAACCCCATTCTAAATTGGGTGATGGGAACAATATTCTTGATGTGTTTCTTTACAATAAATGTTTCTCCACAAATAAGCCACCTTGTTAGTTTCCACTCCACATTTTTGGCCCTATTATAGGTAACTACAATATGTAAATCAAATTTAAAAAATGGATTATGTAGACAAAAATATTTACTAAATGCATCTCTTGATATGTACGTGATGACTATGTTATTGTCAACATAGTTGAGGTAACCATCATCTAATATTCTTCTCTTGAATAAGAGGCCTTGTATTAATTCTATTCATGGCATAACCTCTAACTTATAAGTTGTGAAATGTAAGACCTATCATTTTAATGGAAGTAGGTCCTTTATTAACTATTTATCCTTAGTTGGCATGTCTTCTTCTAATGCAAAGGAATCTATGTTCTCTATAGCCTCCCATAAGGCTGAGTAATTGGGATATCGACCATCAAATATAACGGCATAAAAAAATATGTCTAAATATTCAATATAATCCATTATAGAGAATCTAGAGGGTGTAGATATTCCTTTGTATGACCAGGATGATGATGCCATGACTATTTTATGGATGTTGGTATGTTTCAAGCTCTTAAAAATGACACGTACTAAACTAAATAATGTGAATTTATAATCATTATAATTGTAATTAGGGATTTTGAGATTGTTTAAGATTGAAATTTACTTGATATCTTTAAAATTTAATGATCTAAAATTGGTTGGCAGTTCGATGTTAATAGTTTTCTACATTTATTTCCATTTCATGTTCCATTAATCACCAATGTCTATGAGATTGTCACCTTCATTCAATTTAAATTCGACCACCTTATCCTAGTGTACATGCCATGCATGATTATTTTTCATTCATGGTTCTATGATGTTGCCTTTCCTCTTTTACCATCCATCATTATGCAGTCCAGTAAATGGAAGTCAAAATTTTCCTTAGAGATC